>CAUYUJ010014267.1:54925-74925 GCA_963575745.1 Prorocentrum cordatum | reverse complement strand
GACGAACGACACGACGAACGACGAAAATAAAGGGTTCCGTGGCCCAGGGGGGCTACCCTGGGAAGCGTGGACAGGGGGGGGGGGCGTACCCTGGGAAGCGTGGACAGGGGGCGGGGGGGGGCGAGGGGGACGAACGACACGACGAACGACGAAAATAAAGGGTTCCGTGGCCCAGGGGGGCTACCCTGGGAAGCGTGGACAGGGGGGGGGGCGAGGGGGACGAATGACACGACGAACGACGAAAATAAAGATGTCCGAGCTCTAGAGCACAGCTGTGCAAGAGAATTAAAGTCTCTTGGGCCGTCGTGGAGCGTCAGGAAACTCAAAAGGCGAGAACTCGAAAACCGATCAAAAACCAAAGGAAAACAAATTAGTTGTGCCTCCTGGGGCTCCGTGGGAGCCATCTTTGAGACCTCTTGGGGCGTCTTGGGGGCCTCTTGGACAGTCAGGGACCAATTCTGGGGTGATCTCGGGCGGTCATTGGTCGTGTTCGTTGTCTGGAATCGCCATTTCTGGCAATTCAGGGCCGTCTTCTGGCGACTGTACAAGGCCCCCAGCGCCATGGCAGGGCCCCCGGGCCTCCCGGTGCGAGGGCCCCATCCCGGGCCCCACCTCGTGCCTGCGGCAGGGCGTCCCTGGGCCGTCTCGGCGCCCTCGTGGGCCGTCTCGGCGCCCTCGTGGGGTGTCTGAAATCCATCAAAAATCGAAGGACAATCAATGAATTTGGCGTCCCTTTGGGCCGTGTTGGGAGCCTTGTGGGCCGTCCGGAGGCCATCTTGGGCGTGTTCGAAAGATATGTCTTCGTTTCGGGGCCTCCTGGGGGCCTCTTGCGGCCCTTTTCGTCTGTGTTGGGGCTTTCTTGGGCCGTCTGGGGGCGGCCCTGGGCTGTCTCGGCGCCCTCTTGGAAGCCTGTTTGGGAAATTTCTGGGTGTCCTGGACCGTCCTCCTTCAACGTCGGCGGCACTGACCGTAAGACTTCCTGGGAACATGATTCGTTGGGGTGTCGTTGGGCGCCTCCGGAGGCTTCGGGGCCTGACGCGCTTCCGAGCGTGACGGCAGGTAGCGCTGCTTGGGACTCTCGTGTTTTTATCCTGGCAGGCGTTTAGTTTAGGGAACATGGTTTGGGGAGAAGGCGGCAACCCGAGAATCATGTTCCCGAGAAGCCTTCCGGGAACATGATTTGTTCGGCTCTCCTAACAGGGGGGCATCTGGGGGCTTACCGAGGGGCCCTTTTTGGCATTGTCGGCAAGCCTATTGGAAACATGGTTGGGGCGGTGGGCGGAAGCCAAAGGAATCATGTTCCCGGAAAGCTCTGGGAAATACGATTTAACGCGGTCTCTCAGGGCCCGCAAGGGGCTTCTCCCCGGGGCCCCTTGGGAACTCATTGGGGTTTCCGGGGGGCCTCTTGGGAGCCTCACGGGGCTTCTTGGGAGCCTCTTGACGGCCTCCGGGGGCGTCCTAGGAGCCTCTCAGGCTGGAGACCTGGCAATGTCGCGATCTTCGGGCCCTCTTGGGTCGCTCTTGGGGCTCTCTTGGGGCGCTCTCGAGGCCCTCTTGAATTATCTGGGGAGCCTCCTGGGCCGTCTCTGGTCTTTCTTGGGAGCCTCTTCGGCCGTCTTGGAGCGATCTGAACGGCCTCTGACGCCGTCAGGCACCATGGGGAGGCGGAACATGCGAGAGCGCAAAAATGCGGGGCCCTTTGGAGGGGCCTCTGGAGACGCTCTTGGGGCGTTTTGGCGGCGTCGTCGGCCGTCCTGAGGCCATCTTCGGCGTGTCCGGGGCCTCTTGAGGCTGTTTTGGCAATCTTTAGGGCCCTCTTGGCGTGTCGTAGCGTGTTTGGGAGCGGACCCGGGCAGTCCCGGGAGCGCTGGGGGCTGTTGAATGCTAGGTGTTGTCTTGGAGGCGGAGGCTGTTGAGTGCAGGGTGGCGCGTGCTACGCGGACGGCGGGCGAGCGGCCAGGCGGGCGGCGGGCGGGCGGGTGGCGGGCGGGTCGGGATTTGAATGAATTCCTTAAGGGTGCTTGCTCTCTTGCAGCGGGAGCTTGTTGAGCACAGGGTGTTGCCTTGAAGACGGGGGCTGTTGACTACAGGGTGTTGTCTTGGAGACTGACGCTGTTGAGTACAAAGTGGTGCGTGCTACGCGGACGGCGAACGGGCGGCGGGTGCCCTAGGTGGTGGGTCAGAGGCCTCATGGGTGTTGGTTTGGATCTCGTGGTTGGCCTGTCGGGAACGTCGTGAAGGCAGGTTCGCATCTTCTCGGTAACCGTTTTGAGACCGTTGTGGGGCCTCCTCGGGGCTGTTTTGTGGCCTTTTGAAGCCTCGTTTGGGCCTCCTGGGTGCCTCTCGGGGGCCTCCTGGGGCCTCTTGGGGGCTCCTTGGGGCCTCCTGGGGCACTCTTCAAGCGGGAGGGTCGAATTTTGGATTCGCGGTCCCTTCTTGGGCGCATCTTGGGGCCGTCTTGGGGCTCTCTTGGGCGCCTCTGGGGTCGTCTGGGGGCCCTCTTGGACCGTCTTTGGGCGCTCTTGGGGGCCTATGTCGGGCAGCCGAAAAAGCTAAATCTCTCCAAAACCTTCGTGAAATTAGCGATTTCGGCTACTTGAAGCGGTCTGGAGAGGCCAGAGCACTGGACCCAGGACCCCAGGAGGAGCCTCCAAAAGTCGAAGGGCGACAAGAACGTCGGCGGGAGGCAAAATGGGAAGTCGAAGGGGCGAGCGCGGTCCCGAGGGGCGACCGGGGCGGGGACGGCGTCGACGACGACGACGCCGACGACGGCGACACCGCCGACGACGGAGAATTCTCTCTGGGATCCGAGGGCCTCTGCGCTGGCCCGGGGCGGGAGGTGCCACCGCAGGAGGGCCACGGCGCGCATGGCGTCCAGGAGGCCGTTTTCTTGGACCGGCGGCGGCGGCGGTCCGAAGTGCGGCTCGTCCACACCGTCCGTTGTAAGGTTCCTCGGGGCTGTGTGGGAGCCTCTTGAAGCCTCGTTCGGGCCTCCTGGGTGCCTCTTGGGGGTCTCCTGGGGCCTCTTGGGGCCCCTTTGGGGCCTCCCGGGGCCCTGTGGAGGCGGGAGGCTCGAATTTCCGGTTCGCGGTTCCCCTCTTGAGCCCTCTTGGGACCGTCTTGGGCCTCTCTTCGCCCGTCTTGGGCGCGTCTTGGGCCGTCTTGGGGCCCTCCAGAGCCGTCTTGAGCCCCTCTTGGAGGCCTCTTGGGCTGTCTTGGGGCGCCCGCGGGGGGCCTGTGAGCCGTCGTGGAGCGTCGGTAAGCTGAAAAGGCTGGAAAGGCAAAATGTGTCCAAAACCTTCGTATAATGAACGATTTTGGCCTCTTGGGGCCCTCTGGGGGGGCCTCTTGGAGGCCTCTTGGAGCGTCTTGGGGGCCTCTTTGGCCGTCTTGGGCTTATCTTGGGCATCTTGGGGCCGTCTTGGCGCCCTCCTGGGCCTCTTGGAGCCTGCTGGGCCTGCCGTGGAGCGCTCTTGGGGCACTCTTGGGCCGCCTGGGCTGCTCCAGGGAGGCTCCAGCCCCCCCCGTCCCGCCATGGGGGGTGGAGGCACCTGTCCTGGGGCCCCCGGCCTCGCCCCCAGGGATATACATATATATATATACACACACACACATATCTATATATGTCTATATATGTGTGTATAGATTCATCTATTTTTGTAAGGCTGGGGACCCCAGAAAGGCCCCCCCCCTCCAACGAATTTGGCCCACCCTGGGCCTCTCGGGCAAACCTCCAGACGACTTGGGGGAACCCCACGAGAGCCCGCAGACGACCCCAGAGGACTTCAAGCGTTCCAGCGCGCCCCCGAAACGACCCTAGAGAGCCCCAAGACGGTCCACGACGACCCCAAAGAAGCCGTTATACCCCCAAAGATCGCTCCAAAACGTCCCAAGAGGCCTCCAAGAGCACTCCTGGGAAGGCCCCAAGAGGCAAATTTCATTGATTTTCTAGTGGTTATTGGTAAATTTGTGGGTCTTCCTCTTTTCGGCTTCCCGACGCTCAAGACGGCGGTCTTCTGGGCGTCCGAAGCCGAAAGAGCTTCCAGGCAGTCCAAGAGAGCTCCAAGACGGCACAACAGGGTTCCAAGATGGCCTAAGAGAGCCCCATGACGGCCCAAGGCGGCCCCACGACGCCCTCCGAAGCATTCCAAATCGTGACCCGGTCGTTCAGGGAGACTGCGGTTGGAGGCAGGGTGGCCCGAGGAAGCCCCCAGAAGACGCCCAGGAGGCCTTCAGAAGGCCTTAAGAAAGCAAGAAAAACTGTTGTGAGGCCCCCAGCGGCTCTCCAAGGAGGAGCCTCCGCAAAAAGAGCTGAGGAGGATGGGGAGAATAAGCAGGGGATGGCGGGAATGAGGGAAAAGAAACCTTGAGGAAAGATAACGAATGACATTATCATAACGGCGATGCCAGAACAGGCAACAAAGAGTTATCGCTGAATTGTCGGCTCGACCTTCCTGCCATTCCGCCTGCATACCAAACTTCAAGGACCAAGGTGCATGGCGCGAAGCGCCAATGCAGTCTTGTACATAGCTATGTACAAATACTGCATACTGCATCACATGTCTTGCACCACAAGAAGCTTGACCCACATAGCTCGCACCCCATGCCCCGGACACCTCCCACGAGCAGTACTTGCGCTGAGGGGCTCTGAACTACTGCTCGCACCCCACAGGTCGTCACCTCCCCCAAAACTACTGGCGCTTGGGGGTTCTTACTTGTGTGCTGCCTGGGTCGGGGATCTTCTAACCCGCGTCAATCCAGACCCGGGTCAGCAGGAAACCAACAAACTGCAATGCAGGAAAGAACAACTGCTCCCGACTGGGTACGCCGATGGGTTCGCCGGGGTGTTGCCCGCCGCCCACATGTGGTGCCGCCCGTGCGCCGGGCGGATCTGCCCGGGTTTCGCCAGGAGGAGGAGGAGGAGAAGGAGGAGGAGGAGGAGGAGGAGGAGGAGGAGGAGGAGGAGGAGGAGGAGAAGGAGGAGGAGGAGGAGGAGGCGGAGGCGAGGAGGCGGAGGAGGAGGAGGAGGAGGAGGTAGGAGGAGGAGGAGGAGGAGGAGGAGGAGGGAGGAGGAGGAGGAGGAGGAGCTGGCCAACCCTGGGGGAAGCGGCAGCGGTTCGGAGAACACCAATGCCGTCAGGAAATCAGGAGATCAGGAAGAGCCAAAGGAGGAGAAGAGGAGGGGGAGGAGTGAGGGAGCCGGGATGAGGAGGGGGCAGGGCAGGACGACGGCAGCAATTACGAGGCTCCACCAGAAGAGCCGGCGACGGAGCGCCAGCGGCGTCGGGCGGGCCAGCCGGGTCGCGCGGTCGCCCGCGCCCTGCTGTCGGCTGGGCCGATGCCGGGGCCCAGCGAGCGAGACGTCCCTGGGAGGGGGCACCCAGGGGTGCCAAGCGACACGTCCCGCCCAGATGGAGCCAACGGTCGAGGGTTGCTAAAACGGCGTTCCTCGCCCAAGGTGTCCCCGGCCTTGCGCCCCACTTCGTCGGAGCCCCTGG
Organism: Prorocentrum cordatum; assembly: GCA_963575745.1. Lineage (NCBI taxonomy): Eukaryota > Dinophyceae > Prorocentrales > Prorocentraceae > Prorocentrum > Prorocentrum cordatum. Next base: position 69,427 of record CAUYUJ010014267.1, on the reverse strand, counting down.
GGCCCTCTGGGCCTCGTGACGGGGTGCTCCAGAGGCTCGGGGTAGCTCCCTGAAAATCCTGGTGCCACCTCGGGCGGGGGCACCCCTTGCAGCCTCCCAAGAGCAGGTGGGGGTCGGGTGATCCTGCCTCGTCGCCGATGTGTCTGCGACGTGGTGATGGAGAAGATCGCGTTCCGAACCGCGCCGCGTCGCAATCCCCTGGACCCCAGCCGTTCTAATTTCAGCTCGAGGCGGCCCGGAGTCCATGAGGGAGGTCCCTTCCTGCAGGATGAGGGTCAACGATGTGGGGAGACTGGCTCAGGGCAGGAAACACCGACCTTGCATCGGCGATGCGCCGCCGAAGTAGGCCTCCGATAGCGAAGCCGCGCGTTCCTGCGCGGGGCGGGCCGTCAGGTCCCCACCGGCGATGGCATCCCCCCTCTGAGCCTGTTCCCGCCATCGCTCGGACGTCCATTCCCTGTGCTTTTTTGGGTTTCGTGCGTGTTTTTTTCCGCAGGATGATCCAGGATGCTCCTTAGAAATCTCCGCCGAGAAAAAGTGCACACGTCCGAACGATGCCAAGTGTGTCCCCCGTGGCGTTGCTCCTGACACGTGGAGGCGGCCCGGGCTCCGGGGCCATGGGGGTCCCTTCCTCCAGGAGGAGCGGCGCTCCCTTCGGGAGGGGCCAGGGGTCGGGACGCTTCCAGGCCAGATTCAGGGGGTGGAAGCTCCCGCTGGGAGGGGGGTGAGGGGAGGGTCCAGGGGAGCCTCCCCCCGAGGAGCACCAGTGCGCCCCCAGACGGCCCCGGCGGGTCCCCAAGATATCCCCGAGATGCATTTCCAAAAAGGCCAGGGGCCCGAGGGATGGGCGCAGGAGGGGATGAAACTGGACGGAGGAGGATAGGGACGAGGGATGAGGTGGTGGCGGCGGATGAGGAGGTTAGTCATGATAGTGCTGCTGATGATAAAGACGATGCTTGTGCTTCTTGGGCTTGTACCATTCGCAGCACTTGCAAGTGAAACAGTCCTTTGACTATACTCGAAAAACGAAAGCATTAAACGAAGCTGGTGATATCCGTCGATTTAGTCATCCATGTATGAACTGTAATATGCGCGCAGGCGTGCCCATCGCTTGCAAGACAACACTTTCTCGAGGAAACGGATTTGACCAGCAGTAGCCTCAGCCGAGACACAGTGGTTCCAGGAAAAAACTTTAACTCAACATATTTCTCCAAGCCCCTGCTTGGGTCCCAATCTGGATAACCCAGGCTTGCAATTTAATAATATGCTATGTGGTTGTGGCGGTGGTGGTGATGATGATGGGAGCCGTGGGGGGGAGAAGGGGGTAGAAAAAAAAGCTGTGTAGCGGGGGGCGGGAGGCCGAGGTGGAGAATGGGGAGGCTGAGGGACTGAGGCGGAAAGGAAGGAGGGGGAGAGACGGAGAGAGAGGAAATGACATGGATGACAAAGAGGGGAAGGTCGAGGTCCCTTCCTCCTGTTAATGCAATTCCTCCTCCTCCTCCTCCTCCACGCCCCCCCCGTCGGTTGCGACAGGAGGCAGAGTTGCATGAGCTCGGGATGTCTGACTTAGGAGGGCTAGGCGCTCTCTCTTGCACTCGTCGTGGCGAGGTCCGGTCAGACTTCGAGTCCTGGTCACAGCATCTGCGCCCCCCTCTGGCTCACGAGCATTTCTCCCCAGTTCCCATCTCCGCCGCCTGCGCTCCCCCTCCGACCTCCCCTCCTTGCCCTCCTCCTTCTCTCCTCCCTCCCCCCATCTTCCTTCCCTCCTTCCCCTCTCCTTCCTCTTCCTCCGTGTTTTTGTTTGTTTGTTTGTTTTTGTGTTTGTTGCTCTCTCTCTCTCTCCACTCCTTCTATCATCTCTTCTTCTCCATTCTTCCCCCCTCTTCGCTCCTCCTCGTCGCTCCCTCCCCTCCTCGCTCGCTCGCTCGCTCGCTCGCTCCTCCTCCTCCTCCTCATCTTCCTCCTGCCTTCCTCCCAGGCCCTGTGCTCCTACCTGCCCCAGTCCTGCTCCGTGATAAGTAACAGGTGGGTGCACTCGGGTCAAGCGTTGCGCGCGCGACGAGAGATGACGATGACTGTTTCCCCGGGTACTCGTGGCGACACTAGTAGATGTCAACAAGAAAGGGAGCGGGCCCCAAAAGGGGAGCAACAACGAGCGGGAGCCCAAGAGTCGAACCGAAGGCGCGGGGAAAGAGGCGGCAGGGACGGAACCAGGGAATTGGCCTGGAGACTCTGGCAAACAAAGTCTGAGATCAGCAAGGATAGCGCCCCTCATGGAAATATGAAGGTGGGTCTGGAGAAACATGATCCCCGACTCCAGGCGGTCTGAACGACCGCCCAACCCACGCCCAAGAGGGCCCCGAAAGGGACCAACAGGGCCCCGAGAGGCCCCCAAGACGACCCAAGAGGGCCCCGAGTCGCCGAAAGATCGCCCCAAAACGCCCAAGATGGCATCACGACGGCCCACGAAGCTTCCAAAACGCCACCAACGGCGTCCAAGAGGGCTACCACAGGCAAAACGGTGGATTTTCTCTAGGTCTTCGCAAGATTTGGGCGTTGTCGCCGTGTCGGATTCCCGACGTCCCAAAACGGCTTAACAGAGGCCGCAAAAATCGTTCCACGATGACCATAGAAGCCTTCTAAAGGGCTCCGTAACGGCCCCACATGGCCAAAACACGGCTCGAGAGGCCTTCCGACCGGCCCAAGGATGCCCTTATAACGGCTCCGAAAGGGGGCCCAGAAAGGGGGCCCCGAACGGACATTTGGAACCCCCAACCCCAGAAAAACCCCAGGAGGCCCCAAGAGACCCCCACAGGAACCCCAAAAGGGCTCCAAGAGGCCCCCACAGCCTCAAAACTGCTCCCTTGAGGCACCCGGGGATGCCCCTAAGATGCCGAAGGAACATTCGCGAGAAGGCCATTCGACACCATCATGCGTAAGACAACGCGTATGTTCGAGCATTAGTTTCTACCTGGGTGACACAGGCATATACAAACCTATGAACATGCGCCTGCACGTGGCGACACGCACATTGCACAGCCATCTCTTCAATGTATCACAGCGTGAACTCGTTGACCATGCTCCGATCCACGGCCCTCGTCACAACGGTCGTCTCCAGCTACTTCGAAGGCGGGCACATTCGGTGACGACTTCGATGCGTATTCCGCGCCGCCGGCGCAAGCCCCACACGAAAGACGACGCACCGAGGAACGAGAGACTGCGTGACCAGGGCGCTGGAAAATATAATGAAGCGCGGACAGAGAAACCAAATCAACAAGTACGCCACCAAACACGGCTACAGGCCAGGACCGTGAAAACCACCACCAACATGTGTCGATTGCCGACGTGAGCGCCGCAGGCCCCATGATGACGAATTGCGTGCCCATTGGGAGGGCGTAGAGCAGGACGAGGAGACGAACCCAAACCAGGACCAGGAACATGAATGTGATGACGACGGACAAAACAGGGTCTAGGATGACGCCCCCGATCCCCGTCGTGTAGGGGGAGGAGGATAATGCAACACATCACCAGCAAGGCATTCACGACCAGGTTCACGATTCGAAGCCCACGATATACGCCAGCCTCGAGAAGGCGCACATTATCGCATTGCGTTCTCGACGCCTTAGCGGAAGGCCGAGCTGCGCAGCAGCCGCCGCCGCTGCTGCCCACGAATCCTTCGCGCAAGGACCGTGCCAAGGATCGCCTCCATCCGAAATCCTCCAACTGGAGTGCCCGCGACGTCGGTCGTGAGAATCATCGGGGCCAGCGCCGGCATCTGGGGAGCCTTGTGGACCGTTGCCATCGGATGCGCAAGGCGGAGCAGGAGTGGCAGCCCTCCTTGCAGAAAACCATGAACCAATTTCACCCACGTTGGCGCTAGCATGCCGATGCCCGCAATTCACCGTCGCGCACGGCAGGTAGAGCCCGATGATGGCGTCAAGCTAGGCGACGGTGACTTCGCGCGCCGCGTTGGCGATGAGCGGCTCGTTGTGAGCGATGAGCAGCTTGATCTTGTTCTGGCCAGTGGCAGAGGCGGAGGGCGCAAACACTGGCACGCGCAAGCGTGCCAGCAGCAACGTGCCTGTGCGCCCACGCAATCCGAGGCAGGACCACCATCCGCCAACCACCCGCGGACCCTGCAGGTGCGATGAGGAAGCCAATGAAACAAACAAGTACCTGGACCAACGTGGCTTGAGCCAGGAAGGGGCTACGGACGGTGATGCTGCTGATGCTGCTGATGAGGGTGATGGTGATGCTGCTGCTGCAGTGGACGCGTCTGCCGGATGTAATCTCCTGTGCGAGAAACGCGCGCAGGCGATCCACTGCCGGGGCGACCAGCGCCCGGCGCAGGCGCGGAGGAGACGAGCGCCGCAGTGGCTCGGCCCGGAAGGACGGCAATCCGTTGCCGCCAATCGCGGAGCGGCGACCGTGCGCAACCCATGCCGCGGAGATGGTTCTGGTGCCCAGTGGGGCCTGCTAGTTGCTGCAGCAGACGCGTCAGCTGCGGCCCGCGCTGCCCGCCGAATGCTAATTCAAGGCCCCGCGCGCCGATGCCGCCTCGAGCTCCATATTCCTTTACTTTCGCAGCAACGGCAGCGGGCGCGTCAGCGCCAGCGGTCGCCGAATGTCCGGCGGTTGCGCGTGCTGACGTGGAGTGCTGGGAGCGAGCAGTGGCCCTAGAGCTTGATGTCCACGCGCGGCTCGCACGTGGTTGAAGCGGTGGCGAGCTCTGGAAGGGCGACCTCGCGTGCGGCTGAACGGCTGGCCGTGCGAGCGCACGCTGCGAGCTCGTTGCAGATTTCATCGTGGAGACGTTTGTGGGCTCCACCGATCATGCAAGAGATCGCGCGATATCCATGCTCGTCGAGTGCGCGGCCGCAGACGCTTCCAGTGCGCGCGAGGTGCTGGCCGAAGCGTGCAAGGCTGCTTCGGGGCAGCTGCCGGAGACGCCGGCGGAAATTGACGGGGGGCCACGTCCCCGGCGGCGTTGGCTGTTAATCCAAGCCCGCCTTCCGGACCAGCTCTGGACAGCCAGTGCTTCCGCTGCTCGGGCGCCCCATGCAATTGGCGCGGCGCTGGCCGCTCGGAATGTCCATGGTTTACGACGGTGCTGCGGCGCTACGCCTGCAGCTGCCGCGTGCTCGAGCGAAAATACGCGGGTGCATGTTTGCGCGCCAGGCTGCGGCGTTCCCCGCGCGTCGAGGGGCGCCCCGCTCGCCGCTAACCGGCCATGACAGTCCCTGGCAGCGGCGAACATGCCGGAGCGCTCGTGCCCTGCGTCGATTGCAACTGGCTACAAATGGAGGGCAAGCTGCCGAGAGGCTTTCGGCATCGCGCGGAGGAGCGTGGCGATAAACGAAAAATGAGCCTCAAGAGACATGGGTCGAACCGCCGTGCCTCCATGGCTGAGGGGTGCAGTCGCAGTGCTGAGACGGGCCTGCCACTGCGGGTCCGCGCAAGCAGGCCTCAAGCAAGATGCCCAGACAGCGTCGCTGACCGCGTTGCCCAGGCGACGCGCGCGCGGCAGGAAAGCTGCGCGCTTCGCGGCGCAGGCGTCGCAGGACAGAGCGCGGTTCAAGACCGAACAAGCAAGCTTCCAGAGAGGGCCCCATTTGCGGCGAGTGAGCTCCGCGTGCGCAACTCGCTTTATTTAAGCTCGAAGCGAATGCGATCGCTCGCTCGCGCCGCATTTGCACCGGGCCGAGGGTGGCCTCTTGAAAACAAATGTTAGCCAGCGTAAGCCCCAAGCAGTGAACTCTTGCAATCTACGGGGTGCAATCTATGTGCAGTCTATGCGGTGCGACCTGTGAGGTCGATGCATGGGGCGCGGCGACGGCGGCGGTTGGCGACGGGCGGCGCGGGCGGGGATGGCGACGGCGGGCGGCGACTGCGACGGGCGGCGACGGGCGGCGCGGGCGCGACAGGCGGGGGTGGCGGCGGCGGGCGGCGACGGCGACGGGCGGCGCGGCGGCGACTGCGGGGGGGGTCCCGACGGGACGGGCGATGGGCGGCGATGGGCAGGGATGGCGGTGACGGGCGGCTACGGACGGCGACGGGCGGCGCGGCGGCGATTCTGCGGCGCTCGCCCCGAGGTCACGGTGACGGGCGGCGATGGCAGCGATCGGCGACGGCGACGGGCGGCGACGCGCGGCGTGGGTCGCGACCGGCGGGGGCGGCGCGACGGGCGGCGACGGCGGCGGGCGGCGCGGGTGCGATTTTGCGGGGGGGGGGGGGGGGCAAGATGGTAAACGGACATAAGAAACCCCAAAGTGCCAAGCACCTGCTTGGGGAGAATGCGCGCTGCGCTCGTCCTCGGCGCGGGCTCCAAGAAGAATAATGACGAGCGCGTCGAAGTCTGCGTGCGGGCGCAGCTCGGCCGCGAGCTCGCCTGCGAAGGCTGGGTCACAACGGGCAGATTGCGCGCGGGCTGTGGTCTTGTTGATGCGCGCGGCATCAGCCCCCGCGCCGCAGAGCACTGCTTCGTGACTCGTGTCGCTTGCGCCCAGTGATCGCGCGGAACTTCGTCGCAGACGTCGTCGACGGGGAGGCGGAGGCGTGGGCGAGAGGACTCAACTGCGAACGCCTTGGAATAGGCCTCAGAGATGTCGCGCATGCTGGCCGAGTATGCGCGGCCGAAATCCGAGGTTGCGCTGCCCACCCCACCACCAGGGCGCGTCGCAGCTGCTGGGCCACCCCGAACCACGCGTTGAGGTTGAGCCCGTTGTGGGCCCTGCGCGGGCGGGCCGCCGTGTCCACCTGGGCCTGGGCGATGAGGGTTGTCGCGCCGCTCTCTGCGCCGAGCTCGTGCTGGTTGCTGCCGACGCGCGCGGAGCCCCCCGCGGAGCTCCGCGCGGCTGATGGCGCCCGCGGCGAGTTTGAACGGGACCTCCTGGAAGACGACGAGGCGCGCTTTGCCCCCGCCCTTAGTCCGAGGCAACGAGCTGCGCGCGGGGCTAGGGCTGCTGGGTGAAGGCCAGCAGCTGCCAGCAAGTCCACGTCGATGCCCGCCTCGAAAATGCCCGCGTCGCGCGCGGGCTCCCGGGGAGCGCCTGGCCGTGGGAATTGCGACCCCCGCCGGGCGTGGCGTGCGCTGGTGCGCGGGCGCTCCAGATGGAAGCGCGGACCTGCTTGCGCGCGATCGGGCTGCGCGTGGGCGCCGGCGGGGATGGCGGTCGCGTGGCGCGAGCCTCGACAGAGGCAGGCGGCAGCAGAGCGGTCGGCTTGTCGTGCGTCGCCCCCGTCGGCGGCAGGTGCTTCGCCCCCGTCAGCGGGCGCTTTGCCTTTCGGGGGTCGCCTATGTCGGCGGCTTCCAACGCGCGAGTCCACGTGGGCGTAAAGTCCTGCTGGGTGGCTGGCTCCCCGCCCGCGCGCAGGCCCACCAGCGCTCGTCGTCCTGGGCGGTGTCAGTGACGAGATCAAGCCGCTGAGCAGTGCTGGCGGATAGCATTCTGGCGCGGGGAACGCGGGCGAAACTCTGCCAGGGCTGGCCCGTCTCCCCGCCGGCCTCGTCGGGGTCTGGCCGCGCCGCGGCGCGATCGCCAGGCTCGGGGAAAGCGCTCGCGAAGGAGGAGGCGCGGCGCCGTGGGCGCCAGGATGTTGAGCTCCTCCTGCGCCGGCGGCGGGAGGTCGGGGCCCGGCGGCGGCGCCCGCCTCGCCAGCGGCGCGCGGCGAACGACCGGGAGCTGTCGAAACGCCAGCAATAATGCGCTTACTCGCCCACTCGCTCCATCTGCTGCCGCCCGAGGCGGACTGGCGGGAGGTGCCTGCAGGGGCGGCTCTTTCAGGGGTGGGTCCACAGCTGCTGCCAGTGCCGCGCTCTGCTGCTGCTGCTGCTGCTGCTGCTGCTGCTGCTGCTGCTGCTGCCGCTGCAGGGGGGCGCAGTGCCTGCAGGCGACCGTGGGGCAGGGGGGGCGCCGGTAGATCCACTCCCAGTATTCGATGCCGCCCTCGCAATCCACGCGCTAGAAAGACTCGTCTCTCTTAGCCTGGCCACCTGCCCGTGGCTGCTGGCGTTGAGTGCGTGGCGCGTGGCGTCGCACGTCGCCGCCGCTTGCTGGGCGAGGCCTCCGCGTCGACGGCCGAGGCCGGGGCCGCCAGCGCGCGGCCTAATGAATGGCGCATTCTGGTTGGCCGAATTGGTCTCCGCCGGCGGCGTCGGGCAGTCGTCGGAAATCTGCTCGGGATCTGGGCGCCGAGCCTCGCCGACGCGAGCGCCGCGCCACGGGCCCCGCATATCTGCATTCGCGCGGCGGCAGCGCCGTCCGCGGCAGCTGCAGCAAGCCGGCTACAAGTCGGCAGCCGCGCCTGCAGCAGCTTCTGCTGCCTGCTCGCCCAGGCTGGCTGCTGACGCCAGCGGCAGCGCGCGCTGACCTGGCGGGAAGGTCCCAACCTCTGCGACATTCGCGATCCCAGGGGCGAGATCTCCCACCGGCCTCCTCCCTCCTCGTCCTCCTTGGCGGAGCGGGCTGCGAAGGTTCCGCGCCGGCCCGAACCCTTTTCGCGGCGCGCTGCGGGCGGCGTCCAGGCCCGTCGCCGGCGGTGTCGGGGCCTGCGGGCGCGGGGGGCACCAGCGGCGCGGCCCGCAGCTGCTGCGCGAGGCTGTCTGCTCCTCTCCAAGCAGCGGCGGCGGCGACAGCCGCAAATGCACCATCGAGTCCCGCGACTCCAGCGTCGGCGGCCAGGTGCGCCGCCGCGCCTGCAACGGCAACGTGCGCCTGCACCGCGTCGACCGCCTGCTCCGCGGCCTGTGCCTCGTAGATGGCCTGGGCAGCGCGGGCGTCCCCTTCCTCGGCAGCCCGAAGAGCCTCCTCGGCCGCAGTCCGAGCCGCCGCTGCGGCCTCCTGGGCGCGCCGCGCCGCTTCGGCGCGGGTGCGCCGCGAGTCCAAGGCGGAGTGCAGCCGGCGCTCGAGAGGCCGGGCAACACGCGCCGCCTCCTGCAGCTCGGCCGCCGTGGACTCGAGCCGAGCCACCTCTGCCGCCCACTCGGGGAAAAAGGCGGAGGGCAGCGACGCGGGCCTTGATACCGACAAGGCCCTCTTGGGCGGGAGTGGCCGCCTGGGGAAGGGCATCGGCCGCGGCTGCCTGTGGGGCCGGAGGTTGCGGCGGCGCAGCCGCCGCGGTGGTCGCGGGTGGGCGCGAGCCCGCCCCGGCCACAAGCCCTGTCCATGGCGCCGACGTCGGCGGGCCCGCTGGCGCTGTGCTCGTGCGCACTCGCACCGAAGGCTCTGCCCGCGGCGCCTGCCGGCCACATCTTTGGCAAGAGGTGCGCCAGCTGATCTTGTCGACAGTCCCGCATGTGCGGCTCCAGGGTGCCTTGCGGGCCCCCTTGGGCTCGCCAGCCGCGCCACCGCGCTGCCCAGGCGGCTGCCGCGCCTGCGAGCGCGGGGGCCGCGCCGCTCCAGCAGGACGACTCGCCTGCTTACACGCCTCCGCCAACTGCTCCAGCTGCCGCTGGATGGAGCCCCATGGCGGTTGCGCGTGATCCCCACGCCCGCCGCCACGGCCGCCCGGGATCGGCACCAGCCACGCGCGCGGATTACCCTACGCGCTGGGCCGGGAATCGGAATATGCCTGACTAAAGCTTGACACCTGCTGCTTGAGCCCCTGCTGCTGCTGCTGCCGATGCGCAGCAGGAGCAGGAGTAGGACGAGGGCGATGTGGAAGAGGAGGGGGAGGAGGAGGATCACAAGCTCTCCGAACGCCCCTGCGACTGCCGTGTAGCCGACCAACGTCACCGCTCACGGGGCCCCGAGCCAACGAGTCAGTCGCGCTCTCGGGCTCAGGAAGGCGTCGCGAGCGAGGAGAGCTATGGCAGAAGTCTGCACGCCGCAGGGGGACGCCAACTGCCCACCCGCAGTGCACCGATCCGCCATCGTGCACTCGGCACGTTGAGACGTGCTACAATGCTCCTCTGCTGTCTCGTTCTAGGGCCCCTCCCCGCGACAACCCTTCGACCCCTACGTACCCTAAATCCCACCAGCCCTCTGGGCGTCGGTGGTTTAACGAGTTTCCTCTTCCACCCCTCCCTCTTCCCCTTCGGGGAGGGGTTTACCCCTCCCCCTACCCCCTCCCCACTGACCTGGACAGGGGGTTCCGCGGCGCGTTGGAGCGCCCAAGATACCCTCCAAGATGGCTCAAGATAGCGCAAGATGCCTCAAGATGGTCCCCATGATGTTCCAAGACGTTCCAAGAACTCTCCAAGACGGTTCCAAGTGCCCACAAGAGCATCATTAGGATGCATCCAAGAAGCCAAAATGCTTCAAAACCATTGGGAAAATCAATGTTTTTGGTGTTCTCACTTTTCGCTTGCGATGCACATCCGAGGCGTCAAGATGGCTCCAAGATGGCTCAAGATAGCTCCAAGAAGGGCCCAAGAAAGCCCCATGACGGCGCCAAGAGCGCCGAAGAGTGCTCCAAGAGCGGTCCCAGAGCGGTACAGGAGACGATTTTTGGAGTTCCTGGGGGGGGGCTCTAATTAAGGAACCCTACTTCCTTGACCGATGTCCTCCAAGATTGCCCCAAGAGCGCCCCAGCAGGGCCTTCAAGGGCGCCCAGACGGGTCCAAGAGGAGCCCAAGCCTCCCAAAATAGCTTCCCAAGAAGTCCCCAAGAAACCTCAAGAGTCTGCCTCACGCCATTGAGAAGTCCCACCAGCCCTCTGGGCGTCGGTGGTTTAGAGCGTTTCCTCTTCCACCCCTCCTTCTTCCCCTTCGGGGAGGGGTTTACCCCTCCCCCTACCCCCTCCCCACTGACCTGGACAGGGGGGGCCGCGGGTAGTTAGAGCGTCCAAGATCGACCCCTGGGAAGGCTAAAATTCGACACCCCTCACGAGGATCGTGGCTCCTGAGGGGGGGGCTGTAATTAGGGAACCCCCCTTCGTTGATCGATCTCCTCCAATATTGTTCCAAAAGACGTCTTGGACCCCCTCTTGGGCTCTGCGCGCGGGCGGGCGGAGCGTCGCCCGCCTGCCCGCAAGGCCCAAGAGCCCACCAAACGTTCGAAGACACTTCCAATACGCCACCAGGGAGGAGGAAGAGGCGGAGGAGGAGGAGGAGGAGGAGGAGGAGGAGGAGGAGGACGAGGAGGACGAGGAGGAGGAGGAGGAGGAGGAGGAGGAGGAGGAGGAGGAGGAGGAGGAGGAGGAGGAGGAGGAGGAGGAGAGGAGGAGGAGGAGAAGGCGGAGGAGAAGGAGGAAGAGGGTAGGAGAACAGCTGCCGATCATCGGCGCTCTTCGTTCGAGTGCCTGGTGTAGGATGGGCTGGTGGGGATACGCGAAGCGTCAAGAATTTTCCCTCCAGCGCTCTTCTAGGCTTCTAGACGTCTCCAAGACAACTGAGAGGATTCATGATGGTCTCAAGATGCCTCCGAGCTGCCTGAGATGCTTCGAAGGCAGCCTCAGATCGCCACAAGCCGACCCACGAGACCTACGATACAGCCCAAGAGGGCTCCAAGAGGCCCTCTAGGCGGGCTGAAGGAGCAGCACCATTGCACATGTGTTTCTTTCATCGACCTCACAGGGCGTCAGATCGGTTACGAGATTTTGAAGACGGCCCAACATGTTCCCGATGCAGCCCATGAGGGCTCCAAGATCCAAGAGGCCCTCCGGGAGGCCCGAAGAAGCCCAAATCATTGCTCCATGTGAATTGCCACCTGTTTTTGGCGTTCTACGTCTTCGGCTTCGAACTGACAGCTCAAGACGGCTCCAGAGGCATCCAAGACGGCCCAAGAGGCCTTCAAAAGGCTCCAAACACGGCCCAGGAGGCCTTCAAGAAGGCCCCAAGCGGACCCCAAGATGCCCCAAAGAGGCCCTCCAGGAGACCTCGGAGAGGCCCCCAAGAGTCGAGGGAACGCGGTCGAACCCAAGCATCACGCGAGCTCAGACCGAGCGCTGAGTTGCAGTGGGTCTTCAACGCAACCTCCTTCACGCTGCGCTGCTGCGCTTCCACGGTGGCGGGGTTTGCCGCAGGTCATCTGGATACTCTAGCGAATCGAGAGCGTGCGCACTTTTTTTGTTGTCGTTTACCCACGCCCGGTGGCTGCTTCTCGGCCCGAGGCCGCCAACAACAAACGACGGGGGACGAGAAGCCAACCCCGGGGAGGGGGTCGAGACCTCTGGCGAGCTGATGCGTGCACTCCGAACCTCTTTCCTCCGTCGGCCTGCCCTGGGCAATCCCAGGCCTACACATTGGTAGAGGCGTCGCCCAGGCCAAGCCAAGAGAGGGGGACAACGACATCCATGGCGTGCCTCTTGGCGACTTCGGCCTTGTCTTCTGACACCGTGTAGAGATCGCCGCCTCCCGATAACGCGGATCGTCCGATATCGGTCGACGCTGGGCCGCTTGGGGCAATAAACCTTGAACGCCCGCGCTGGGGCCACCTCCGCGTCGAAGCTACCGTGCATGGGCCCCCTCCCTTGACGCCCCTCCGTGCGGATGCAGGATCAATCACCATCGAATCGGGAAGTCGGATCGAATCGAAATACGCGTCGAACCGGGCTGCATTGGCACGGAATCGAATCGGATCGGCCGCGCCAAGAAACACAACAAAGATATGCACACATCGGGCCGCGTCGGACCGTCGGCATTAATTACGGATTCGAATCGGATCGGGCCGGCCGGCATCGACATCGAATCGGATCGAAATGGGCACCAGGATGTGACAACGTGCGGGGACGTTTTGTTGTTCGATTTGCCCTGCCTGTTTTTTCTTGCACCCCCCTCCCAAAACGAAAAACAGAAGCACAGCCGAAGCCCAGCAACACAGCGTCCAAGTCCAGCCCTGGCCTGGCCGCGATCGGCGCCCTGGGGTGGGGGGGGGAGGACAGTTGGCGTCCCCCGACACCTGCCTAGCACTCGGCGGCGCGCCTCGGGGGGGGGGAAGGCAGAGAGGGCGGGCCTTCTCTCGGAAGGCTCAGAAGGCCTCCGGTCAGAAGGTCAGAGGAAGAGGAAGGAGGAGGGAGGAGGAGGAGGAGGAGGAGGAGGAGGAGGAGTAGGAGGGGGGAGAGGAGGAGGAGAGGAGGAGGAGGAGGAGGAGGAGCCTCAGCAACCTCCATGCAGGGGGTCTTGTTAGAAGGCCAGAGGGGGGGGCTTCTCAGAGGGCCAGAGGTCCGGCCTCTGGCATGCGGAGGAGCTCCCCGAGCCGCATCCGAAGCCGCAAGGGGGGGTCCCCTTAAGAAGGCCACAGAGGGCTTCTGGGAAGCCCTGCCTCCCTCTGTAGAGGCCTGCCCACACGGGGCCCGAGCAGGTGGGTTCGGAGGATCGGCTCCGCATCTCCAATGCATCGGCGATGCGTCGGCGACGTCGGCGATGCATCGGCGCCGGCGTTGTGACGAACATCAGGCCCCACATCGGCCCGCATCTTCGACGCATCGGCTGTGCGGCGCGCCCTTCCGACCCCATCTGCTCTGACCCCACCTGGGAGGCCTGAATTCTGAGAAGGCCTGCCCCGCTCACCTCCTCGGGCCCGCCGCCGAACCGCACTGACTGAATTCGGAGGGGCAGGAGGCGAAGGCTGCACCGGATCTGGGGCACCTGGTTGCCCCACGGTGGAAGCGCCGTCGCGGGGGCGTCAGCAGGTCGCGCGGGGGCACCGACGCATGTACGTCTTCTTCTTCTTGTCCTCCTCCTCCTCCTCCTTCCTCGTCTTCTCATTATTATTATTCTTCTTCTTCCTCTTCTTCTTCTTCTTCTTCTTCTCTCTCTCTCTCCCTGGTCCTGCCCACCGCACATCTCTGGGCTCCACCCCCCAGGAGCCCTGCCCCAATCGCTGCTCAACCTGCTGATGTTCACGCCCTCCCCCTCCGCCTCCGCTCGGCTGAGGTCTTGCCCCTCCACCTGCGCAATGGTCATCTGCCTTCTCCGCTTCTCCTCCTCCCGCTCCTCCTGTCCACACCTCTCCGTCCCTTTTCTTTTCAGACGTCTGACTCGTCATCATCGGTAAGGCGGACTGGGTCGGTAGCCTGAAACGTCCGCACAAAGAATTTCGCCATCATGTAGCCAATTATGAAACAGGCGCATGGATAGAGGGTGGCATGTTTTCAGAATGGCACCCTCGGATGCGAATCTCAGTGACTACGCGTTGGAGTATAGAGGGCGACAGGTCTTCAAGATCGAGCTCTCGCTTGACACACACACACACACACACGCACGCAAACGCACACGCGCGCGCACACGCACACGCACACGCGCACGCGCCCGCGCCCGCGCACGCGCACGCGCACGCGGACGCAGAGCAGACGCAGGCGCAGACGCAGATGCAGACGCAAGCGCAAACGCACGCGCACGCGCACGCACACGCACACGCACACGCGCACACGCGCACACGCGCGCACACGCGCACACGCGCACACGCGCGAACGCGCACACGCGCACACGCGCACACGCGCGAACGCGCACACGCGCACACGCGCACACGCGCACACGCACACGCACACCCGCACACCCGCACACCCGCACACCCGCACACCCGCACACCCGCACACCCGCACACCCGCACACCCGCACAC
>CAUYUJ010014267.1:10000-54825 GCA_963575745.1 Prorocentrum cordatum | reverse complement strand
ACGCGCACGCGCACGCGCACGCGCACGCGCACGCGCACGCGCACGCAGAGCAGACGCAGACGCAGACGCAGATGCAGACGCAAGCGCAAACGCTCACGCGCACGCGCACGCACAAGCGCACGCGCACGTGCACGCGCACGCACACGCTCACACGCTCACACGCTCACACGCTCACACGCTCACACGCTCACACGCGCACACGCGCACACGCGCACCCACACGCGCACACGCGGCGCACACGCGCACACGCACACGCAGACACACTCGCACGTGCACGCGCACGCGCACGCGCACGCGCACGCGCACACGCACACGCACACGCACACGCACACGCACACGCACACGCACACGCGCACGCGCACACGCGCACGCGCACGCGCACGCGCACGCGCACGCGCACAGAACAAGCACAAGCACACGCACCACGCACACGCACACTGCACGCGCACGCCACGCGCACGCGCACACGCACGCGCACGCGCACGCACACACGCACACAAGCAACACGCACACGCACACCAATGACACGCACACGCACACAAGCACGCACGCGCACGCGCACGCGCACGCGCACGCGCACGCGCACACGCACACGCACACGCACGAGCACACGCACACGCACACGCACACGCACACGCACGCGCACGCGCACGCGCACGCGCACGCGCACGCGCACACGCACGCGCACGCGCACGCGCACGCACAAGCGCACGCGCACGCGCACACGCACGCGCACGCGCACGCACACACACTCGCCCGCACGCAGACACGCCCGCGCGTTCACACGTGCACACACGCGCACACGGACACACGCTCCCATATACACAAACAAACACACAAACACACAAACACACAACACGCACACAAACACGCACCCGCACAACACATCACACACAACACACACATACACACAACACAACACAACACAACACAACGCAACACAAGACAAAACAAGACAAGACAACATCGGGCTTGGCTTTTCAACTCTTATACTGTAGAGGCCGAGCGGTTAGCATAATCGCGCTCTCGTGGTAACTTGCTTAACCTTACTGCCTTGAACTTTAGTGCAACCGAGTAGTCCCGAGTTAAAAGGACGGGTATCTTTCACACTCGCGCTCACAGCAGCGATTACCACACAATGCATTGCCCTAAAGCCGACGAACGGCAGCTCATGTTCAAAACAACACTCTGGCAGACCTGTCCAGGGCCAACGCTGGTGCACGAATGTATTTGGCGGTTTCGCATGTAGGAAGCAGACTGAGGCAGGGACGTATTTTGAGTATGGAAGAGGAAACACACGAGGCTGGATGAAGGACGCAGGAGGAGGCAGAGGGGAGGAACGAGGATGGAGAGATGATGTCACCCTCTTCCCTTTCTCCGCTGCCGGCCGCTGTAAAACGTCACACTTGACACCATTTCTGTCTCCTCCTCCGTTCGCAAGCCCTGGGCGACGCGCGCAACGCCTAGAGCCCCTCGTCTTTCACTCCTCCCGCCTCCCTCGTCTCCCCCTCCTGCTTCCCCTCTCTTATGCTACTCCTCTTCGCTCTCGTTTCCCTCAACCTCACCTCCGCTCTTACCCCGACCCATCCTCGTCCTCCCTGCTATTGATAAACACTTCGCAGGCGCGGTCGGTTCCCGTCCAGCGCGGCTGCGTCGCCGACGGATTCGGGTGAAGCGCGCCCCGCACCTCAGGAGGCTTAGTCGAGCTGGTCGATCAGCTTCCTGAGCCGGCGCACCTCGGGCGGCAGCGCAGCCGCAGGTGGTGAAGACGGCTGAGCCGAGGGCACCGAGTCCAGGGCGTGCAGCCCCTGCACTTCTCAGAGCAAAACTTGGCTGATCCAACCACTATGATATCAACTGGCGAGGCCCCCCTGGCAATTCTCAGGCGCTGCTCTGACGGCCCTGCAGGGAACCCGTGTGGCCCTCGTAAGGCCCCTTGGGGCGAAACGCCTTCAAGGGCCTGAGCTACACAGGATGACAACCTATCGCGTATTCACTTCCTGAAGCCGAAACGTCTAGCATACCGTTGCTTGCTGCTGCTTTGAATATGGCTGGATATGGCTGGCAAGTGCGCGCTGGCAATTCAAATGCGGCAACGTTGATTGGCCCACGTCACCGTGATATTTCTCGCCCGAAGAATTGCAACCATACCATGGTTTGGTCGGTATCGGATTGTCACATCAGTGGGCGAGGTAGTAGGCGAAGTTTTGGTGCACGAGGGTATCATTACACGAAGAGTTGTGTGTGAAGAAGTCCCCGCACGACTCTACGAAGAACCACCAATGGAGAACCCGTGGCTGTACCGTAATTGTCGCGTCGTTGCCCCGCAATTGTCCCGACGTTGTTCCGTGGTTGTCTGTTCGGAGATTGCCCCGTGGTCGTCCTATGATTGTCCCGTGGTTGTCCAGTGGTTGTCCTGTGGTTACTCCGTGGCTGTCGATGGTTACATAATGAAATCAATGCATGTGTACTCAGATCGGCGGATGGATTTTTAGAAATATGAGTGAGCAATGAAACTGGTTCATAAGATCGATGGGTAGTGAGACCGATCGGTATGGCATGTCATCGGCAAACATATGGCGAACGTGTGGGCTTACATACACATATATACTCACATGGCTTAATCAACGTTGATCATACACTGTGTGTTTCTAGCCATATGTGTTGAGCCATCTATGTTATGCAATCTTTGTGGTGCAATCTACGATGCGCAATCTGTGGGCCAATACATGTGGTGCAACCTGTGTGGTGCAATCCATTTTGTCCTACCAATATCGTGCAACCGATGCTGTGACATGTGTGTTGTGACATATATGTGTTGCAATTTATGTTAAGCAATCTATGCGGTGCAACCCATGTGGTGCAATGTATGTGGAGCAAAATAAATGGTACAAGCTATGTTGTGCAATTCACTTTGACTGTCTTGAAGCTGTCCTCTCCACTGCTCGTGCAAACGTCCCACCCTCCCACCTGCAACTTGGTCGCAAGACCTCTTAAGACCGTGACGGTAGGTACCAAATGGCACTTTGCAGCGACACCGACGCCGACGACGACAGCGACAACGACGACGACGGCGCCGCCGACAACGACTACGACGACACCGGCGGCGTCTGCAACGACTTCGACGACGACGGCGACGACGACGACACCGACGACGCCGACGCCGACGATGACGACGACGATGACAACGCCGACGACGACGACGCCGACGACGACGCCGACGACGACAACGACGAAAACGACGACGACGTCGCCAACGAAGACGGCGACGACCAGGGAGGAGGGAGGACGACGACGGCGACAACGACGACAACGACGAGGGAGGAGGGAGGATGGCGACGACGCGAACGACGAAAAAGGCGGGAGGACGGCGACGCCGACGACGGCGACGAGGGAGGAGGGAAGACGACGACGACGACGACGGCGACGAAATAGGAGGGACGACGACGACGAGACGCTGACGACGGACGACGACGACGACGAGGGAGGAGGAAGGACGACCACGGCGACAACGACGGAAACGACCACGACGCCAAGAGGACGACGATGACGACGACGAGGAAAGACAGAGGACGACGACGGCGACGACGCCGACGAGGGAGGACGGCGACGACGACGACGCAAGAACGCGCGCGCGCGCTTGTGTTGAAAATCCGCGTTGCGAAACCATGCGTTTGTTTTTTTGTTTTTTTGTGTTGTTTTGTTTTCGTTTTGTTTTTTATATGTTTTTTTGGACACTCGATTTTGAAATCCTTCCGGAACCGAATGTTTTGACGGATTTCGGCATGCGCGAGCGACGACGCGCGCGCGTGCACTTCGTCTCAATTTTTTGCAAAGGATTCTCGCGACGGCATGCGCGCAAGGGCGTTCGGAAGATTTCGACATGCGCGCGCTCGAAACCCGTTTGGTAGTATTTGTTGAACATCTTGGAAAACCTGTGGCTTTCTTAAGATTTCTAAAGAGCGTGCGCGCAAGCTTTTTTAGAACATCAATGTTGCGAAACTTTTGTTTGAAACTCGATTATGCAATCCTTCCGAAACCAACGGTTTTTGAAGGATTTCGGCATGCGCGCGCGACGACGCGCGCGCGTGCATTTCGTCCCATTTGTTTCAAGGAATTCTTGTAAAGTTATGATTTTTGAAAAACGAGTACGCGCGCATAGAATTTGTTCCAGAGGATGGCAAGGGGGGTGATGCCGATTTGGCTGGGATAGTCTGATTTCACAGGTAGGATGGACGATGTGTCAGAATCCGGTGTGTCTTGCATCGGTTCCCGGGGGTCTTTCACCCCAGGGGGGGAGGGTGGTAGAACCTATTCTCTTTTTTAGAAAAGGAGAACCTATGCTTTGCAATTGATTGTTACCCATGATTTGACGCATCCCACGCTCTTGCAAACATCCCACCCACCCACCCGCAACTTGGTTTGCAAAACCTCTTAAGACCGACTACGACGACACCGACGACAACGACTACGACGACACCGACGTCTCCGACGACGTCAACTACGCCGACGCCGACGACGACGACGAACACGACGACGACGACGCCAACGAAGACGACGACAAGGGAGGAGGAAGGACGACGACGGCGACAACGACGACAACGACGACAACGAGGGTGAAGGGAGGAGGGAGGACGACGCGAACGACGAAGGAGGAAGGACGGCGACGCCGACGACGACAACGACGAGGGAGGAGGGAAGACGACGACGAGACGACGACGACAACGACGACGACGACGACGGCGACGAAATAGGAGGGACGACGACGAGACGCCGACGACGGACGACGACGACGACGAAGGAGGAGGAGGAAGGACGACCACGGCGACAACGACGACGGAAACGATCACGACGCCAAAAATGACGACGACGACGAAAACGAGGAAAGACACAGGACGACGTAGGCGACGACGACGACGACGCGGGAGGAGGGAGGACGGCGACGACGACGACGACGCCACAAGAGCGCGCGCGCGCACGCTTTTGTTGAAAGTCCGTGTTGCGAAACCTTGTGTTTTTGTAGGTTTTTTGGACGCGCGATTTTGAAATCCTTCCGAAACCGATGGCTTTTTGAACGATTTCGGCGTACGCGCGCGACGACGCGCGCGTCTGCACTTCGTCCCGTTTTTTGCAGAGGATTCTCGCGACGGCACACGCGCAAGGGCGTTCGACAGATTTAGACATGCGCGCGCGACGCCCGTTTGGTAGCATGTTGTGAAAATCTTGGAAAACCAATGGTTTTCTTAAAATTTCGCAAGAGGTCGCGCGTAAGCTTTTTTAGCAAATCAGTGTTACGAAACCCTGTCTTTTTGTATGTTTTTTTTTGGGGGGGAAATTCGATAGCGAAATCCTTCAGGCACCGAAGGTTTTTGAAGGATTTCGGCATGCGCGCGCGACGACGCGCGCGTGTGCACTTCGTCCCATTTTTTGCAAGGGATTCGTGAAACTGTGTTATGTTAGAACAAAAAATGTCACCGCATAGTGTTTCTGACAAGGGAACCTCAGGGGGATATACCGGTTGGCCTGGGACATTGTGATTTCATATTTGAAATGGACATGTGGTCAGAATCATATGTGATTTACATACCCGAAATGGGGACCGATAGCGCTGGGGGGGGGGTAGAGTCTATTCTCTTTTTAGTCACTCGCCGAACTTGAAGTTGTCAACTCCACTGCTCGCGCAATCATCCCACCCACCCGCCCGCAACTTGGTTTGCAAAACCCATGCGGGACCCAGCACACATATCGCTCCGGGGTCGTCTTGGAGCCCTCGGGGGCGTCTCAAGAGCGCCCCAAGGAGGCCAGAAAAGCAAGACGGCCGACGACGACGACGACGACGACGGCGGCGACGACGACGACGCCGACGTCGACGACGACGAAAACGACGACGCCGACGCCGACGACGACGAACACGACGTCGCCAACGAAGACGACGACGAGGGAGGAGGGAGGACGACGACGGCGACAACGACGACAACGACGACAACGAGGGAGGAGGGAGGACGGCGACGACGCGAACGACGAAGAAGGAGGAAGGACGGCGACGCCGACGACGACAACGACGAGGGAGGAGGGATGACGACGACGAGACGACGACAACGACGACGGCGACGAAATAGGAGGGACGTCGACGGGACGCCGACGACGGACGACGACGACGACGAGGGAAGAGGAAGGACGACCACGGCGACAACGACGACGGAAACGATCACGACGCCAAAGAGAACGACGACGACGAACACGAGGAAAGACACAGGACAATGTAGGCGACGACGACGACGACGACGACGCGGGAGGAGGGAGGACGGCGACGACGACGACGACGACGACGCCACAAGAGCGCGCGCGCACGCTTTTGTTGAAAATCCGTGTTGCGAAACCTGGTGTTTGTGTAAGTTTTTTTTGGACGCGCGATTTTGAGATCCTTCCGAAACCGATGGCTTTCGAAGGATTTCGGCGTACGCGCGCGACGACGCGCGCGTCTGCACTTCGTCCCGTTTTTTGCAGAGGATTCTCGCGACGGCACACGCGCAAGGGCGTTCGACAGATTTACACATGCACGCGCGCGACGCCCGTTTGGTAGCATGTTGTGAGAATCTTGAAAAAAAAACATTAGTTTTCTTAAAATTTCGCAAGAGGTCGCGCGTAAGCTTTTTTAGTAAATCCGTGTTGCGAAATAATGTTTTTTTGGTTTGTTTTTGGAACTCGATAGCAGAATCCTTCAGGCACCGACGGTTTTTGAAGGATTTCGGCACGCGCGCGCGACGACGCGCGCCGTGCACTTCGTCCCATTTGTTGCAAGGGATTCGTGAACAAGTGTCACGTAAGAACAAACAGCGTCCCCGCGTAATTTTTTGTTTACAAAAAAAGGAACCTCCGAGGGGGGTACCTGTTGGCCTGGGACATTGTGATTTCATGTTTAGGATGGACACGTTGTCATAATCATATGTGATTCACATACCCGGAAAGGGGGGGGGGCGATAACGCCAGGGGGGGTCGAGTCTATTCTCTTTTTGGAAATGCGAATGAAGAAAAAACCGCGTTGCTGGGCTTGAAGTCGTCATCTCCACTGCTCGCGCAAACGCCCTGCCCTCCCACCCGCAATTTGTTTGGCAAACTCATGATGCGGGCGACGGCGGCGCCGCCGATGACGACATCGATGATGACATCCTCACTGCCGATGCTCGTCACCGTGGGCCAACGATGAAGGTGAGCATACCGACGATACTCGGACGTGCGCGATGACAGGGTGACGTCGGCAATGTTTGCGACAATAACGAAGATGGCACCAGCGACAACCATGTTCAAGAGGGCGAGGGCACGAACGATAACGGCGCCAATGATGGCAAACACGTTGGCGATGCAGATGCCCATCTGTCGATGAGGCAGGTGATTGCGGTGATGCTGACAAGGTTGAAAAGGAAACCCGCGCTCGCGGAAGTTCAACAAATCCGTCAGGCTGGTCATGCGCGAGCGGCAGTGACCGCATGTGGCCCGCATGGTATTTTTTGCAAGGGATTCGCGCCCTCGGCGCATGAAAAAAACATCGCGGGTGCACCGCGCGGTGACATGAAATAGCTGGATTCGGCAGAATTCAGAAGAATCCTGTGGTTTTTGTATTTCGCATGAGCGCGCGGACAGGAAACTTGCAACCTTGTTGTTGCAATGGTGGAATGCTTGTAACCACGCTGTGTTTGGTACGATTTGGACATGGCCGCGCGCGTGATGACATTGTGGTATTTTGTTGCAAGGGATGCCGTATCGCAATACCCCAGAGGGGGGATCGTTAACTCCGGGGGGACTTCTTTTAGAGAAGAGAATCAAACACTTGCTCAACTTGAAGATGTCCTCTCCACCGCTCGTGCAAACACCCCGCCCTCCCTCCCGCAACTTGGTCGCAAGGCCTCTTAACACCATGGCGGTAGGTACCACATGGCACTTGGCAACGACACCGACGCCGACGACGACAGCGACAACGACGACGACGACGACGACGGCGCCACCGATAACGAACGACTACGACGACACCGACGGCGTCTCCAACGACTTCGACGACCACGGTAATGACGACGACGACGACACCGACGACGACGCCAACGACGACGACGACGCCAACGCCGACGACGATGACACCGCCGACGACGACGACGCCGACGACGACGAATACGACGCCGACGACGATGACGACGAAGACGACGACGTCGACGTCGCCAACGAAGACGACGACGACGAGGGAGAAGGGAGGACGACGACGGCGACAACGACGACGACGAGGGAGGAGGGAGGACGGCGACGACGCGAACGACGAAGAAGGAGGGATGACGACGACGCCGACGACGACGGCGACGAGGGAGGAGGGAAGACGACCACGACGACGACGACGGCGGCGACGAAATAGGAGGGACGACGACGAGACGCCGACGACGGACGACGACGACGACGAGGGAGAAGGAAGGACGACCACGGCGACAACGACGACGGAAACGACGACGACGCCAAAGAGGAGGACGACGACGACGACGACGAGGAAAGAAAGAGGACGACGACGGCGTCGACGATCACGCCGACGACGAGGGAGGAGGGACGGTGACGACGACGATGACGACGACGCAAGGCGCGTGCGCACATTTTTGTTGAAAATCAGTGTTGCGAAACCCTATGTTTTTGTAATTTTTTGGGACACTCGATTTTGACATCCTTCCGAAACCGCATGTTTTTGACAGATTTCGGCATGCGCGCGCGACGACGTGCGCGCGTGCACTTCGTCCCAATTGTTGCAAAGGATTCTCGCGACGGCACGCGCGCAAGGGCGTTAGAACGATTTCGACATGCGCGCGCGAAGCCCGTTTGGTAGCATTTTTTGAAAGTTTTGAAAAACCTATGGTTTTCTGCAGATTTCGAAAGAGCGCGCGCGTACGTTTTTTAAGAGCATCAGTGTTGCGACACCCTGTGTTCTGTATCTGTTGTTTTTTTGAAAACTCGATTTTGACATCCTTCCGAAACCGAAGGTTTTGAAGGGTTTCGGCATGCGCGCGCGACGACCAAGGGAGTCTTGAAAACTTAAGATTTTTGATAAACGAGTATGCGCACATAGTATGTGTTGCAAGAGGATGGCGGGGGGGGGGCGATACCGGTTCGGCTGGGATAGTCTGAGTTCACAGGTCGGATGGACGATGTGTCAGAATCCTATGTGTTTTGCATCGGTTGACGAGGGGTCTTTCACCCTGGGGGGGGAGGGTGGTAGAACCGAATCTTTTCAAAAAAGGAGAATTCGGCTGTCCAATATATGTGTCGCAATCTGTACGGTCGCACTTCGTCCTTTTCGGTTCCTTCCTCGCCAGGGAGCGCCGTCCGCTTCGGCCGCCCGCTGCTCGGGACCCCCAACGGCCTGCAACTGTGCGCTCGTTTGTCCCGCCCGTCGCTTCGCGCTTTCGCGCCGCCCACAGGAGGGAACGCGTGTTTGGAGGGAGAAGAGAGGGGACTCGGACATCCCAGCGACGCCCTCCGCAAGCGGTGCGCGAGAGAAGCTGCGCGAGACGGCCGGGAAGGACAGGCGGACACGCGGGCATCCGAAACGAAGCGAGGCAAGGGCTCAGACCAGGAGACCCGTGCACTACTTCTCGGAGCCCAGTAATCGCACCAGGCGAGAAAATATCTCCCTGGCCCAGGCCGCGCAGCGCGGTTACCCTCGCGCCCCTGCGGGCGGCGGGGAGGAGAGAGGAGGGGACGGAGGAGGAGGAGCGGTTCGGGAGGAAGGTTTGAGAGGGAGGGGGGGTGCGGCGGCGTTCCAAAAAATCAAAGCCTTCATCCTTGAGGAGGGGGGAGAACGACGCCGATGCCGACGCCGACGAAGACGACGCCGACGTCGACGGCGCGGGGCAGGAACGACTACGCCGACAAGGACGACGGCGCCTGCGACGACACTCAGGGCCACCGAGCGACGAGCAGGGATGCCCGTACTTAGAGGAAGCTATGGCATGGACAAAGTCGGACAAGGACCAATCGGGGATTTATCGGGCGCCGCGGCCGTTCCACAGGGTTTTGGAACGCTCTTGAACGGTTTATCCCTGTCCTAGCCCCGCCCGGCATACTCCTCCGCCTTCGTGAGTGAATTTTTTTCGCAAAACGGGGCCCGCGGAAGTCTCGCGACCCCCTTCTCCAGCAACCCGGCAGTTCTGTCAACCCCAACCAGCCGTTGACGGCCGCCAGGGGCCTGGTAGGGGCCGCCCAGAGGCCTGGTCAGGGACTCCATAGGTTGAGCAGCGGGAAGTTTTTACCCCCCTCCCGCTCCCTTCCCCAACCCTCCCCATCTGTCTTTCATCCTGCCACTGGTATTCTTGTTCTTTTTCTTGCTACCGTGGCGACGACGGCTACTACCACTACTACTACTACGACTACTACTACTAGTGATACTACTACTACTACTACCACTACCACTACCACTACCACTACTACTACTACTACTACTACTACTACTACTATTACTACTACTACTCCCACTACTACTACTACTACTACTACTACTACTACTACTACTACTACTACTACTACTACTACTACTACTACTACTCTGACTACTGCGACTTGTAAGACGACTCCGACTACTACTACTACTACTACTACTACTGCTACTACCACTATTTCCTGCATTCCTACTCCTACTCCTACTACTATTACTGCTGCGACGACTACTACTACTACTACTACTACTACTACTTCTTCCTCTACTTATACTATCACTGCTGCTAAAACGACTACTACTTCGACTGCTGTTACTACCATTACTACTAGTGTTAGTGCTAGTACCAGTACTAGTACTAACTCATATTACTACTACAACAACAACTACCACTACTACTACTACTACTACTACTACTACTACTACTACTACTACTACTACTACTACTACCAACTACAAACTACACACTTCAAGCTACAAGCTACCAGCTATAAAACTACAAGCTGCGACTACTACTGCTACTACTTCTCTACTTCTGGTACAATACTACGACGGCGAACACTACTACCACTACTACTACTACTGCTACACTACTACTACTACTACTACTACTACTACTACTACTACTACTACTACTACTACTACTACTGCTACTGCGACGGCTACTACTACTACTACTAGAACTACTAGAACTACTACGGCTACTACGACTACGAATGCCCCTGCTACGGCTACGACGACGACAACTTCTATGGCTACTACGACTACTACTATTACTAAAACTACGACTACGACTGCGACTACGACTACTACGACTACGACTGCTACTATTCCTACGACTACGACTACGACTACTACTACTACTACTACTACTACTACTACTACTACTACTACTACTACTACTACCGCTACTACTACTACGAATGCTACTACGGCCACTACGGCCACTACAGCTACTACGGCCACTACTATTACTAGGTCTACTACGGCTACCACTTCTACTACTACCACGACGACGACAACGATTACTACTAGTACTACTACGACTACGACGACGACTGATATACGACTACAACTACGACTACGACGACTACTACTGATACTGCGACTACTACTACTACTACTACTACTACCACTACTACTACTGCTACGACTGCTACTACGGCCGCTACGGCCACTACTACCATTACTACCACTGTCACTACTACTACTACTACTACTACTACTACTACTACTACTACTACTACTACTACTACTATTACTGCTGCTACAATTGCTACTGCTGCTGCTGCTACTACTACTACTACTACTACTACTACTACTACGACTGCTACTCATACTACTACGACTGCCATTTCTACTACTACCCCGACGACGGCGACGACTACTACTACTCCTACTACGACTACGACAACTACTACGGCTACGGGGACTTCTACGACTTCTACTACGACTACGCCTGCGCCTACGCCTACTAAGACTACGACTATGACTACTACTACTACTACTACTACTACTACTACGCTACTACTGCTACTACTACTGCGGCCACTATTCGTACTACAACTGCCACTACTACTACAAGTGCTACTACGATTACCACGACGACGACGACTACTACTATTACTACTACTACTGCGACTACGACTGCGACTGATGTATTACTACTGCTACTACTACTACTACTACTACTACCTCTACGGCTAGCGACCACTACTACTACCGATGCTACTGGTGCGGCTACTACTACTACTACTACCCCATCTACTACTACTTCTTCTGCTACTACTACTACTACTACCACTCCTACTACTACTACTACTACAACTACAACAATACCTACTACTACTACTACTACTACTACCACTTCTAGTACTACTACTACTACTACTACTACGACGGCAACTGCGTGTATTACTATTACTACTGCTGCTACTACGACTACTACTATCATCGTAATATTAGTACTTGGACTGGTTCTACTACCACTGCGACTAAAGCTGCAACTGCGGTGAGGGCGCTGGCTCACTGACCATTTGGTAACTAATCCAGGGCCTGGTTGCCGGTTGAGCTCCAAGTGTGGATTGGCAGTGGATACCAACGCCATCTTCATTAACTGAGGGACGCCGACGACGACTACTATTACTACTAGTACTAGTACTAGTACTAGTACTAGTTCTAGTACCACTACTACTACTACTACTACTACTACTATCACTGCTGCTAATGCTGCTACTACTTAACTACTACTACTACGACTACGACTACTACGACTACTACTACTACTATTACTGCTGCTTCTTCCATTTCTACTACTCTACTACTATTACTGCTGCGCCTACTACTGCTACTACTACTACTACTACTACTACTTCTACTGCTGCTACTACCATTCCTACTAGTACTCGTACTAGTACTAGTACCAGTAATAGTACTGGTACTACTGCCACGACTACTACTTCTACTACTACTACTACTGCTACTAAATGTTTCTGCTGCCACTAGCTACAATCTACAACTTACAAGCTGCAAACTAACACATACAAACTACAAGCTGACGACGACGACTACTACTACTACTACTGCTACACTACTACAGCGACGACCACTACTACTACTCTTACTGCTACGACTACGGCTACGCCTGCTACGACAACAACTTCTACGGCCACTACGGCTACTACTACGACTACGACTGCGACGACTACGACTACGACTACGGCTGTTACTATCGCTATTACTGATACTACTACTACTACTACTACTACTACTACTACTGCAATTACTGCTGCTACAAATACTGCTACTGCTGCTACTACGGCCACTACTCCTACTACTAATACTGCCACTGCTACTACTACTGCTACTACTACTACTACTGCTACTACTACTACTACTACTACTACTACTACTGCTACTACTACTGCTACTACTGCTACTGTCTTTTTGATCTCAGAGGTTACAGTTAGGAGCTCTCTGGAGCTCCTGAAACTCTCTCGAGCTCTCGGAAGCTCCCGTGGGTGGGTCAAAGGGGGGTGGGTGGGTCAAAGGACAGCGGCCGACGGGTCCGAAAACCAACGAACCATCGTGGGACGATTCAAAAAGACAAATCCCCCCCTCCCCCCCCCAGGCTTCGACATCGAGGACGGCAGCGGAAAAGAAGGGAAGGAAGAGGAGGCGGAGAGGCAACCAGACGGGCCGGCTCCGGGAGGAGGGGCGCTGCCAAGCGTCTTCTCGGAGATGCTACCACTACACCTACTACTACTACTACTACTACTACCACTACTACTACTACTACTACTATTACTACTACTACTACTACTACTACTACTAGTAGTACTAGTACTAGTACTACTACTACTACTACTACTACCACTACTACTACTAGGGCTGTCACTACTATTACTACTACTACTACTACTCCGACGACGGCGACTACTACTACTACTGCTACTACTACTACTACTACGACGAAGACGACGACTACTACTACTAGTACTACGACTACTACGACTACTTCGACTACTACGACTACCACGACGACGACGACGACGACGACGACGACGACGACTACTACTACTACTATTTGTACTGTGATCACTACTACTACTACTACTACTACTACTACTACTACTACTTACTACTACTACTACTACTACTACTACTACTACTACTACTACTACTACTACTACTACTACTACTACTACTACTACTACTACTACTACTACTACTACTACTTCTACTACTACAACTACTACTACCATTACTACTGCTGCTGCTGCTATACTACTACTACTACTACTACTACTACTACTACTACTACTACTACTACTACTACTACTACTACTACTACTACTACTACTACTACTACTACTACTACTATTGCTACTACTACTACTACTCCTACTACTCCTACTCCTACTCCTACTCCTACGCCTACTCCTACTCCTACTCCTACTCCTCCTACTACTACTACTACTACCACTACTACTACTACCACCACTACTACTACTACTACTACTACTACTACTACTACCACTACTACTACTACTACTACTACTACTACTACTACTACGACTTCTACGACTTCTACGACTCCTACGACTTCTACGACTTCTACGACTGCAACTGCAACTACGGTGATGGCGCTGGCTCGATGACAATTTGGTAACTAATACAGGGTCTGGAAGCCGGTTGAGCTCCAATTGTGGATTGGCAATGGATACCATCGCCGCCCTCATCAAGTGAGGGACCCTTGAGGGTCTGAGACCTCCCAGACACATTCTTGACCCCCCCCCACCACCGCATTATCCGCCCTCTTCTCCAAGGAATGCCGCCAGGCCCGATGGACGGAGGAGGAGGATGAGGGGGAGGAGTAGGCGGAGAAGGAGGAGGAGGAGGAGCAGGAGGGGGAGGAGGGTGAGGAGGCGCAGGAAGAGGAAGGGGAGAAGGACGAGGAGGAACTTGGGCAGGGAGGACGGGGAGGTGGAGTGGAGGAGATGGAGGGGGAGAAGGGCGAGGAGGAAATGAGGCAGGGGAGGGAGGCAGGGAGGCAGGGAGGCGGGGGGAGGCAGGGAGGAGGCGGGGGAGGGGGATGATGATGATGATGATGATGATGATGATGATGATGATGATGATGATGATGATGATGATGATGATGATGATGATGATGGAGGAGGAGGAGGATGAGGAGGAGGAGGGGGGTGAAGAGGAGGAGGAGGGAGCTGGAGGAGAGGAGGAGGAGCTGGAGAGGAGGAGGAGGAGGAGGAGGAGGAGGAGGAGGCAGGAGGGGGAGGAGGGGGGAGGAGGAGCAGGAAGAGGAAGGGGAGAAGGACGAGGAGGAACTTGGGCAGGGAGGACGGGGGCCCGCTTCTGCCCGCGGCCCCCCGCCGTCCTCGTTCAGGTCGCTGCCCGCGGAGACGAGCCTCTGGAGCGCAGCCTGGGCGGCGCCGCTCCTCCTCTCGCTGCAGCATCGCTGATGCGCCTGGGGTTTGCACTGCTCCTCCTCCTCCCCCTCTCCCCTCCGCCCCCTCGTCTCCCCCATTTCCCCCTCCTCTCCCCTCTCCCCCTCCGCCCCTCCTCTCTCCCCCATCCCCCCTCCCCAATTCCCCCCTCTCCCCTCCGCCCCTCCTCTCCCCCCTCCCCCCCTCCCCCTCCTCCTCGTGCTCCTTGCCCATCCACTCCGGTCTTCCACCTCCCCACTCCTCCCCTCCCTCCCCCTCCCCACTGGCTAACGCTTAACCTCCATTCTCCGACCCTCGCCCCGCTGCGCGAGCCGCGAGCCGCGGCCAGAGCGCGCGGGGGGGGGTCCGATGCACCAACGCCACAAACCTGGCCCACTCCTCCCCTCCAGGTGGCGCCGCCGCCGCCGACGTGCCGCCGCGCCCCGCGGAGAGGGCAGGAGGGAGGGAGGAGGACACAAAGGAGGAGGATGAGGATGAGGATGAGGATGAGGATGAGGATGCTGATGATGATGCTGATGCTGATGATGATGCTGATGCTGATGTTGATGGTGATGTTGATGATGATGACAACGCTGATGCTGATGGCGATGCTGAGGATGCTGATGATGATATGCTGGTGAAGAAGAAAATGATGATGATGATGATGATGATGATGATGATGATGATGATGATGATGATGATGATGATGCTGCTGCTGCTGATGTTGCTGATGATGATGAGGATGACGATGCTGCTGATGATGATGAGGAGGATGAGGAGGAGCAGAAGGGAGGGAGGAAGGAACGAATGAGAAGGAAAGAAAAGGAGGATGATGCGAAGGGAGGAAGGAAGGAGCGAATGAGAAGGGAAGGGAAAACGAGGAGGAGGAGGAGGATGAGGAGGAGGAGTAGGAAGCGGCGGAGGAAGAGAAGTGAGGGAGGAGGGGGAGGACGATGAGGAGCGGGATGGTCTCTCATCCTCTGCGAAACTCCTGCTCCTCTCTTGTCCTTCGCCTTCCCCGCCTTCGACCTGCCTCCTGGCGGGTTTCACTCCAGACAGTCTGCCCTGCGAGCGTAGCGCGTGCGCGTGCCTGTGCCTCCACCTTGGAGAGTCGGCTGGACTTGTCCAGCTGCTGCCCTCCCTGGCGCAGCGCGTGGTGAGAGGCAGCGGGCAAGACGAAGGCTTTGAGGGGAGCGCGCCGTACTGGGGGGGGCGGAGCAGGAGGTGGCGGAGGACGAGAGCGGGCGGAAGGAGAAGGACAGCAAGACACACCGGGGATGCAAAGGGATGCGGAGGGAGGGGAGGAGGCCGGGAGGGAGCGGGAGGAGGAGAGCCCGCGGCGGTGCTGTGGTCCCTGAGCACAGCGGTGATACCATTTAAATCAACATTGCTCTGACCATGATGGACATACCATGAACTATGGCTACGTTCGAAGGACGGAGTGGAAGGAGGATGAGGTGAATGGGGGGAAAGACAGCGGAATAATGATAGGATACCTCATTATCCTTATCCGCTTCCTCTCCCTCCTCCTCCTCCTTAATCTCGTCTTCCTGCTGGTCCTCGTCCGAAGAACTCTGGAGGGCCCCCGAGGTCCCTGGAGGCCACGATTTCAAAACGGCCCCGGGTATTCCAGAAACCTTGGTCTTTGATCACCATGCCCCACCTGCCCCTCCTCCCTCTAGTTCCGCCCGCCCCCACCTGCCCCTCCTCCGTCAAGTTCTGCACCATTTCATATTAGCCAACACTTTTGTCGAAACTGGACCAGATGTGTTATGGACATATGCAAATGGACATCTTCACTAACAATTGGATTACATCCTGGTCGACCGCCGGCTTCGCTGTGATATATCGTCCTGCCTCGTGTGCACTCGATTAGACACTGGTTCTGACCATCGGCCAATAGAGCTTCGCTTCGCCTTAGCGTGCTTCGGAGCAGCCGGCGCAGACAGCACGGCACAAACCTTGGACCGCAGCAATTGATAAGACATGTTTCCGCCAGGTACTTGACGAACAATTTGATCAGAGTCCGACGCAAAGGTGCGAACCGTCGAGAGAGGCGGAAACACTCGAGCAGTGCATGATGTCTGCGCTAGAAGATGTCTTTCCGCGCACAGACGCGCCGGATTCCTCTCGGCCGCCAGACACAGAACTCGAGGCGCTGATCAAAGAAAGGTGGGGAGTCAGGCGGAACCAGGCTTTGAGCACCAACGAAAAAGAAACAGCGTCGGAAAGAAATCAGCATGCAAATCAAGAAAATCATCCAGCAGCGGTTGAAGGACACAAGTGAGGCGCAAATCAGCAGAATGTTGGTGGATTTCCGAAAGATATCTGGATTGGCAAATGCTGGAAACCACAAGAAAAAATACCGTATTGCAGCGATCCAGGACGACGCTGTGACAGAGCACGTGGATCAATGCAGTATTTCTGAAGTTTCGGCTTGCTTCTATGAAAAACTGTACGAGGGTCGGGCGGAAGCAGACGGCGCTGGCGAAAGCCGCGGCGAAGGCGTCCCACCCTTCACAATTCAGGAAATTGATGATGCTTTATCAACAATGAAATGCGGAAAATGCAAGCACGAGGCGGGAGTGGCAGCCGAAATACTAAAAGCATCCAGTGCAAAATTCCGGCATAGTATATTTGACCTCTTCAATGACGCGCTCAGCCTGGAAGCGGAGCTACCAGAAACGTGGAGGCGAACGAGGTTGGTCGATCTGTTCAAGAAAGGAGATCGTTTATTACCGAAGAGCTACAGGCCAATCGCAATATTACCAAGATTATACAAGCTGTTTGCACGCATTTTGTGTGACAGGCTTCAGCCGCTGATTGTATCTGCGCAGTCGCCAGATCAGGCAGCGTATCGCAAAGGGTTCTCCACCGTATCTCATTTATTGACAATGGCGCTGCTGACCGAAGGCTGCGCAGAATGGAATCAAAAATTGTGGGTTGGATCCGTCGATTTTGAAAAAGCGTTCGACACAGTCGAACACGCTGCTCTCTGGAAAGTTCTTCGCTCACTGGACGTTGGGGAGAATTACATATCGTTCCTGCAGAAATTGTGCAGAGATCAAACGGCCGTTGTCGTTACTGGCGCGACGTCCAGACGTTTCCGTACATCCCGAGGAATGAAGCAGGGCGACCCAATCTCCGCTTTATTATTCATTGCAGTCATTGTATGTTCTCGGAACCTGAAGAAGCGATGGCACGGTCTCAATCAGAGACGAACGGGTCAATACTATGGGATGGTTATCGATTCACCGACGGACCCCTTGACAAATTTGCGTTTCGCTGACGATGTTCTTCTCCTGGCGCAAAGCAAAGCCGACGTTGTGAAGATGCTCCGGGATTTGCAGCAGGAGGCGTATAAATATGGCCTGGCGGTTCATCTGGGAAAAACCAAAATTTTGACAAACACGGACACCAACCTTTCATCCGTTAGTGTGTCAGGCCTAAATGTAGACGTAGTGCAGCAAGGCGGAGCCGAACGTTACTTGGGCTCAAAATTATGTCTTGTTGGATGGCTTGAGACAGAGCTCACGCACCGGTTGTCGTCTGCATGGGGGGCGTTCGCCAAATTCAAGCATGTTCTATGTTCTCTGGCTTACCCCCTGCGACAACGTCTGAAATTGTTTGAGAGCGTTGTGAGCCCTGTGGCGCTATACAGATGTGAGTGTTGGGTGCTAGATTCTGCGGCCAGAGACCGCTTACAAATTACCTGGTGGAAAATGCTCCGGAGCATCTTTCGCGTTGCCAGAAGAAATACAGAATCTTGGGTGGAATACGTCAAACGCTCCACGCTGGCAATGGAAAATCTTACAACAAATTCAACATCCGACGGTGGACAACCATCCAATCCGCTAGAAAGTCGGAGTTTGTAGCCCGCGTATGCTTTGACACGGAGAACAAATGGAGCAAAATACTCTTGAAGTGGACGCCGTGGTTCCGGACGGTTGCCAGACGAAGCGTCGGCCGACCACGGTGGCGGTGGGAAGACTCTCTGAGGGCGTGATGTTTGCATGTTTCACACTTTGTGCATGTGCATGTGTTCCCCTCCCTTCCCTCCCCTCCACTTCCCCCCCCCTCCCCCCGGACTCCCCCCCTCTCTCGCCCCTCTTGTTGTTTCTGTTGCGTTGCACACGTTGTCGCTTATGGGTGGATAAGAGATTGCCCACGCGGCGTTTGGCCGCTCTTGCGCGAGATCATTCGTCTGCCCTCCAGGGGACCGCTCCGGCACCGGAGCTGGCATGCAGACCGCCTCGCCTTGCCTTGCCACCCCCTTGCTCCCCCTTCCCCCCTCGCCCTCAAAGCCCCCCCCTTCCGATTGCGCATCAGACGACGGGGCCCTTGTGGGGATCAAGGTCCGCTAGACTAGGACACCCCAGTCATGGGACAGAACGCGACTCCGCGAAATTGGGAAAAATGGGTGAGAGGGGTGGGGCAGCAGGTATGGCTCGAGCGCGCCTGGCTTTGCCCCACTCCCTCTCCTCGTCGATCCTCGGGAGCGGCCAAGAGGGGGGTGTCCAAGAGGGGGGGGGTGCAAATCATGGCCGGCGGCATGTGCGGGGCCCAGCGGGGGGGGCCAGGGACGTAATGAAATAAGAAGAAGCGCCACGAGATCTGGGGAAATATCATGGCCCACGCCATGATGTCCACCCCCTCCCTCTTTTCCGCCCCCGAGATCCTCGAGGTTCAAGGAGACATCCGAGGACCGTGGGCGACCCCGGGCAGCCTTCCTTCGGGGCGGGGCCGCCGAGCTGACCCCGCGGGGCTTCTCCCCGATCTTTTGTTTCGGGGGGGCACTGCCACACAGTGGGCGAGGGCACCACGTGGTGCGACAGAGGCTCGCCAGGGAAAGCGACCAGCACCAGAGGACCTCACGAGTGCGACCGAACTCGTATCGGCGCGCCAGGTGTGAAGGATTCCGATTCGTATATTCTTATACGGCTGGGGACCCCAGAATAAGGTCCCCCCCTAACGCATTTGGCCCACCCCGGGCCTCTCGGGCAACCCTCTAGACTCTAGACGACCCAGGAGAACCCCATGAGAGTTCGAAGACGGCTCCAGAGGACTCCAGGCGTTCTGGCGCGCTCCCGAAACAACCCCAGAGAGCCCCGAGACGGTTCGCGACGACCCCAAAGAAGCCGTCATACCCCCAAAGCCTCAAAGATCGCTCCAAAACGTCCCAAGAGGCTTCCAAGAGCACTCCCAAGAAGGCCCCAAGAGGCACAATTCATTGATTTTCTGTTGGGTCCTGGTGAATTTTGGGGTTCTCTTCTTTTCGGCTTCCCGATGCTCCAAGATGACGGTCTTCTGGGCGTCCGAAGCCGCCTGGGAGTCTCGAAAATTGTCCCACAACCATCGGAAAAAAGGTTTCCAGGCAGTCCAAGAGAGCTCCAAGACGGCACAACAGGGTTCCAAGATGTCCTAAGAGAGCACCATGACGGCCCAAGATGGCCCCAAGACACCCTCCGAAGCATTCTAAATCGTGACCCGGTCGTTCAGGCAGACCGCGGTTGGAGGCAGGGTGGCCAGAGGAAGCCCCCAGAGGCCCTCAGAAGACGCCCAGGAGGCCTTCAAAGGCCTTAAGAAATCCTGAAAAACTGTTGTGAGGCCCCCAAGGTCTCTCCAAGGAGCAGCCTCCGCAAAAAGAGCTGAGGAGGATGGGGAGAATACGCAAGGTGTGGCGAGACTGAGGAACAATCAACATGGAGGAACGATACCACATCACATTATTATAACGGCGATGCCGGAAAAGGCAACAAAGAGTTATCACTAAATTGTCGGCTTGACCTTCCTGACATTCCGCCTGCATACCAAAATTCGAGGACCAAGGTGCATATCGCGAAGCTGCAGTCTTGTGTGTGTATATAAACACACATGCGCAGATACATACACACAGGTATATAGAGCAGAGGGAAGGATGAACATATGTGTATATATATATAGAGAGAGAGAGAGAGAACACAAAGGAGAGCGAACGAACGAGAGACAGAGGCAACAGTTCCTCCTCCTTGCGTTTCTCCTCCAATTTTCCCAACCAAGAAGCCGCGGCCTGCTGTGCCTAAACGTGCGCGATAACAGCAGACCAACTAATGTTAAATGCCGATGTGTGGCAACCATGTGAAGCATGATCACGGACTAAAGAAGGAACGAAAGGGGAGAGAGCGAATAGTTCAGCAACAAGCACTTCCCTTAGCGCACGCTGTAGATCAAGGCGCGGATTAATGGCAGGTGGGCAGTAATCTCGACGCTGCGTGTGATACATTCCCCTAATTATGCCGCACATCCAGAACACCACCTCTCCCCATGCACTGACATGTGCTGGTGCTATACGGCAGTGACCCCCTAATCCTGAGTACTGCTCTTGCTGCCCTTCCTCCTCACCCCCTCGTTCCGTCCTGTCATTGTGGGAACCAGGGGTGCGTTCTGATCAGGATTTCGAGGCGAATTCAGCGGTGGCGACGAGGGCCTTCCAGGCGGCCCAAGAAGGGGAAAACGAGGAAAAATCTAAAACATGGGTGCATTTTCCTCCTCTGACGCATCGCCCTCTTCCTCCTGATCCGGGCGGGGCCACCGCGAAGCCCTGGCTCTTCTTGCCGCCCCAGAACTCCTGCAGCGTGTTCAGCTTGCCTGCCGCCGCTAAGGCTGTGCGGGAGGAGGGGGGTACGCCATCCTGACCACCTGAGCTCAGGGCATCTCGGAACCCCGAGTTGCGAGGATGTTTCAAGCGAAACAGGCCAGACCATCATGGGGCAAGGCGTCTCCGAGGTCAGAGTTGCGAGGATGTCTTAGGCCACAATTGCCTGTCCACCTGAACTCAGGGCACTCGGAACCCAGAAATGCGAGGATGTCTGAGGCGATCGTGGCTGGACCACCATGGGGCAGGGCATCTCCGAATTCAGAGTTGCGAAGATGTCTCAAGGGAGGATGGCCTGAACACCTCAGCTCCTGGCATTTCCGAGGTCAGAGAGGCGAACATGTCTCAGGCCGAAATGGCTTGACCATCTCAGCTCAGGGAATCTCGGAACCCAGAGATGCGAGGATGTCTCAGGCGAGCTGGCCCGACCACGTGGGCTCAGGGCATCTCGGAACACGGAGTTGCGAGGATGTCTCGGGCGAGCATGGCTGGACCACCGCTCCAGCGCCCCGTTCCTGGCGGCGACCGCGGGCAGCGGAAGCGCTGCGCGCGCCTGCGCAGGGCGTGGGCTGGGCGCCGGGTGAATCGGGGCCGCTCCCGGCCTGGCTGGCCCTGGCATTTTTGCACGCCCCGCGCATGCCCCGCGAAACCATGGCACACAGGCCGAGCTCGCCGGTGGCCGCCCTAAGCAAGCGGTCGTGCTGTAAAGATGGCGGACGACCCTGTGCGAGCCCAGGAAGTCCATGCGCGCTTTCTTGAATCCCGTCTTCTCGACGCCCCGAGCTCCCATGGTGTCTCACGCGGAACGGGCCGGAACGCTTAAGAACCGCATCTTGGAACCCAGAATTATGAGGATGCCCCAGGCAAATCGGATAAGATCATCTCAATTCGAACTATCTTGGAACCCCAAGCTCCGAAGGTGTCTCACGCGAGACGTGCCAGACCACTTTCAGAGCCGCATCTTGGAATCCAGAACTTTGGGGATGCCCCGTGCGAAACCGGCCAGATCGCCCAAAGCCAAGGCATCTCGGAGCCCAGGATTCTGAGGACGTCTCTCGCAAAACGGGCCAGAACGCTAGAATAATCGCATCGTGGGACCCAGAAGTGTAGCGATGTCCCAAGCTACTCGGGGCAGATCACCTCAAGCCAAAACATCTCGGACCCATGGTGTCTGATGTCCCACGCGAAACGGGCCTCCTCTTCCTCGGCATTCTTTTCCCCCCCTCTCCCTGGATGTTCTTCAAGGGGATGCCGTCCGAGATGCGAGTTGCGCACGCCTGCTCCTCCTCGTACTCCTGCATGTCCTCCCTTCTATCCCCCCTCAATATGATTCCTTTCCTCCGTTTTTCCTCCTCTCCCTCCTGCTCTCCAGGCCGAGCCGAGCAGGCGCGAGGGAAAGAGAGTTGAACAGACCGCGCCAACAAACCCTGCGCGGCCACTGGACGACGACCAAAAGGTGAAGCATGTAGATGTGGCCCGCGGGCGAGGAACAGCTCCCATCAGCAGTGGGCGAGTCCAGCGCGCAAGCTCTCTCAGCATGTGCACCGGATCCCATCATGGCCGCATCAAGCTTTGGGTAGCCCTGGCGAGCCCGAAGAAACTCTGCGAAAGGCCACGGAATAATGGAAACTCTTCTAAGGAACCCAGACAACTTCGACGGCATGTGCGTCGGCATATGCGAGCATGTGCGGACGAGCGTTTCAACGCATGTGGGAGCACGTGCGGGCCTGCGCGGTCATCCGAAGGAAGATTGCCCAAACATGCGCGTGCATGTGCCGCTGGCAGATGCCGCACCTTCCGCACGTGCAAGGATGTGCGGGCATGTGCGCCAGCATGTGCAGGCACATGATCCACCAAGCACACCGCACATGACCCTGCGCATGCCCACTGGGCGCATGCACAGTGGGACACCCAGCCCAGACGGCCCGCACATGGCGGGCACGTGCGCGGCGTGCACGCGCATGCCAGCGCAAGAGCGGACGCACACAAATCCGCCCAGGAGTTTCGACATGAGTGCGGTGTGTTTCTGCCGCAATGCTCCCTTGTAGTGTGCGGGCCGCTGGTGACCAACCAGCGCAGGTGCCGACCAGGTGGCGTCGGACTTGGGCACGTGATACATAAGTGTGCTGAACGGGGGTCCCCAACACGCGTCTCGTCGCGCATGCGCTTGGACCGAATTTTCGTGTCTTCCTGGCGACAACGGGGCCCTCAAAGGGTGTCCGTGTTAGAAGCGCCGGATTCTCTGCGCGTGGAAAGGCGTGCGCGCAGGGCGGCGCACGCGAGGAGGGCGTGCTTTCACATGCCCACTGGGGCGTTGGATTTCCAACATGGGGAGCCGCACGTAATCTTTGGGACGACAATTTCCAAACATGAAGCTTTCGTCAGAGATATTCTCAGGAGAAAACAAACAGCTTTAGCCTGATACATCCTCAGAACAATGAAATGTTGGAGGTCGGGCGTCGGATATCCAACATGGCTTGGGTGCGTTTTGTCTCAGACATCCTCACATCATGGGGATGTTGTACGAGTGGTGTGTTCGACGTCGGTTCTCAAAAACGAGACTTTGGCCTGAGACATCCTTCGAACATTGAACTGCTGAGCTCGGGCGTTGGATATCGACTTGGTGTGGTGGGGCGTTTCGCTGCAAATATCCTCAACCATCAGCCTGGCGAAGGACCCAACCATATACAGCTGCGAGCACCGCAAGGCAGGTGGAGACTAAGGGAGGGGCGAGCAAACTGACCAAGGCGTGCGTGAGGAGGACGGAGCGACGTTGCTGATGGGGTCGCCACAATTCGCCGCAACGGGTTACCTCTGGATGTAGCCCATCAGGGCTGATCAGAGCGTCTGTCGGCCCGGCTCTGGGGAGCAGCAGGCGGCGTGGCCTGCAAGTCTACGAAACGTGCGAGGGGCGCGCCCACATGGGCGCGGTCACGCACGCGATTCCTGCTGGTGGGGCATCCGGTGGAGCTCCTGAGGGGGCCACGAAACGTGAGGAGTGTGCCGAAATAGGCGCGGTCACGAATGCGTTTCTCGCCTCTGGGGCCTTCGGCGGAGCTCCCTATGTGGCCACGGAGCGTGCGACGGGTGTGCCGAAATCGGAACGGTCACGCATGCGATTCCTGCCATTGGGGCCGTGAGTGGAGCTCCCATGGGGCCACGAAGCGCGTGAGGGGTGGCCCAGAATGGTTTGTGGAGACAACAAATGTGTGAGGCCAAAATGTGGTGGGGAGGGCATGCGGGCGCAGCCATTGGGGCCTACACGGAGCTTCCTCATGGGGCCACGAAGCGCCTGAGGGGTGCGCCAAAAAGGGGTGATGGCGGCTTGAGAGCGTAACCGCTGGGGCCTTGGGTGGAGCTCCCAATGGGGCCACGAAGGGTGTGAGGGGTGCGCCAAACAAGGGAGACGGTGGCATGCCGGCGCAGCTACTGGCGCCTTGGGTGGAGCTCCCTATGGGGCCACGAAGCGTGTGAGGGGTGCGCCTAAGCGGGGTGGCGATGCCATGCGGGCGCAACCGCCACGAAGCGTGCGATAGAGAGAAAAAGGGAGAGAGAGAGAGAGAGAGAGAGAGAGAGAGAGAGAGAGAGAGAGAGAGAGAGAGAGAGAGAGAGAGAGAGAGAAGAGAGAGAGAGAGAGAGAGAGAGAGAGAGAGAGAGAGAGAGAGAGAGAGAGAGAGAGAGAGAGAGAGAGAGAGATCGGACAAGTAGGCGGACCAGGGTCCGTCCGCGAGGCGCACTGCGGTGCGACAACTCGCATGCACTATTTGCGGCGGTGCAGCCTTTAGATACGAGGGCGGGCAACAAAAAACCCCTCCCCCGGCGCAGTGCGACAGACGCTACAGACGGCGGACAGACGATGATGATCTCACCTGTCAGACCGCGTAAGGAAAGAGGCCCCAACAAGAAAGGCGACGTGCTGACACGTGGCTAGGCGGCTTGGCAGACCGCCAGTTGGGCGCTTGGCCGCTAAGCGGCGCGCAGTGACGGGGCACCCCCCGCCCCCACGCCCTGACACCGTGGACGCGGAGCCACGCGTACACACGGGCAGGCAGAAAGGAGGAGATTAGCGCGGGGCACCAGGTGGAGCGCCGCGGAACGATGACAGCATAGCTTGGATGGTGAGTGACGGCACGGCACCATCGGGCGAGGCCGTGAGCAGCTCGGCAAAGGCTCGCCCAGCGCTGTGAAGGCGCTGGAGTAGAGGGCCTTGGCGAGCTTGGGCGGCGGCGAGGTCCGCGGCGAGAGCAACGCACCTCTGCTGGAGAGCAGCCATAGCCTGGGACAGCTCGGTTTCGCGGTCGGTGAGGGGTGGCTGCTCAGTGCCAGCAGCCGAGAGCCTCGAGACAGAGGCGAGGTCCTCGGTACGCCTGTCCAAATGGTGGACTAGCGTAGTGCGGCACCCTGTACGCTGTCGTCCGTCACCCTTGAAGGGTGACTGGAGGGGCACACGCGACCCCAGGGCTGGAGCCGCTAGGGCCACGCCCCGAGAGGTCGGGAGAGCCGCTTCCTCTCGCTCAGCAACGATGGAAGCGTGGACGGGGCACGAGGGCCTGTCTGGTTTAGTGCCCTGCGGGGGGGCTGAAGCCGCCCCCGCGGGCTGCCGCCGGTGGGGGGGCGGAGTGGTTTGCGCGGTGGGACCAATCATGATGCCGTGCAAGGGCTCTGAGGTCGGTCGCGTAGAAGGTTGGCGTCTCGGTAGGGCGGCATGGTCGGCAGCGTGTGGTATCGGCGGTGCGTCCTCTATGCCACTCAGTCCGCGGGGGTCACCCAGGTCGTGGTCGGCGTCTTGGCGGTGGCCGATATCATCGTATGTGGGCGATGTCGCTCTCGGGGACGGAGTCGCAGTAGGGATCGAGAGGTTGCCCGACGGGGCAGGGTTTTCGCTGGCTGGTCCGTCGTCCAAAGCGTCCGATCCCCCACCGAAGCTGAACAGGTCATCCTCCTGTTCGTCAGCGTCTTGAAAGTGAGCGGCGTTGTCATGTGGGTGCGCTGCCGCTCTCAATGGCGGAGTCGAGGGCGCCGTGCGGGTGCCCGACGGGGCAGGGTTGGCGCTGGCTGGCCCGTCGCCCAGGAAGTCAAGGCCCCCACCAAAGCCGAACGGGTCGTCCTCCTGTTCGTCGAATATCGCCCGTTGGGCCTCGGCCCAGAGCTCGTCCGGGTTCTGTGGGATGTCTGGTCCAGCCGCGGGTGGTGCCTGGTCAGACAGCAGGGGATTTGGTTCCATTTTGTTGAGTTCCGCAGCTGTGAACCCAGCCCTGCGGTGTGGGAGGGGGAGTGTACGGTGTCTACGCTCGTAGATGGCGACAGCGACTCCATGAAGCACGGTCGCTTGGCGATGTCGTGTTTTGGCAGCTTCGACAATGTCGTCTGGAAGGTTATGAGTACGTGCCGCCGTTGTGGCGAGGGCGTCAGCCTGACGATTGAACTCCTCCGCGATGGGCCCGATGAGCCCGAGGTCGATGCCCATGTCGCCCAGGTGGCTTGCGATTTTCTCGACGCGGAACATGTTGGGCTTGGCCATGACGCATCGGTGGATCTTTTCCCAGAGCTCCACGTGCGTGCCCTGCGGTGGTGAGTGTCCGTCGATGATACTTTGGAACCCATCGACCACCGCCTGGTTGTCCACGAAAACGTGTACGGGCCGTTCAGCACATGCCGTGAGGTGGACAATGGCGAGGGTCTCCGCAAGCTGTGCGTTCTGCGTAATGCCGTGAACGCGTGCACTGTAGTTCATGCGGTGGTCGATGCCGTAGTAGACGCCGTAGCCCGCTCGTGCTAGCAATGGGATGGCTTGGTTGGTGCATGCACCGTCCGTGGCAGCGTAGACCCATGTCCAACCAGTGTCGTGGTCAAGGTAGGTGGTGTAGGAGTCCTGGGCTGAAGCCGCAGGATCTCCCTCAGGTGGGGGCCGCGGTATGGGCTGAGGTAGCGGGTCCCTCGCGAGGTCGGCCTGCAGGTCGAGGAGGGCTGGGTCTTCATCGAAGAGCCCGCAGTGTCTTGTGTGCGGCGGAAGACGGGCCCACTGCTCGTCACTGATGAGGGTGGTGAGAGGGACTCTTTCTCGGGCCCAGCACTTGCAGTCGCGAACAGTGTGCTCCTGAGTTTCCTCTTCCTCGTCGCAGTATCGGCAGATGGGGCTGGGGTCAGCAGACGTGTTTGATCGGGATCGTCGCTGTTGGGTGTGGTCCCCGCCCGACAGGTAGTTCAGGAGGAGCGCCAGCTGCCAGGCATTGCATTTGGCTGCTCCTTTCGTTCGGGCGAGCCACGTGCTGGCGAAGAGGTCGAGGCCCTGTCTGACAGAGGCAAGGTGTCCAAGGTCATGACGCCGTGGCTTGATCTTTCTCAGAAAGGCTCTGCGTTGTGAGGCTCGCAGCATGTGAAGGAAGGCGTTTTGGGGTAAGTTCAGCCAACTGATCTGACAGCCCCAGTCGTCGTACATGATGCCAAATGTGGGCCAGGTCCAACGGAGCTGCTGAAGCGTCTGGACAAGTCGTCCGACAGGTCCTCCCCCAAATAGGGTCTGAACATGGTGTTGGAGATCCCTGACGAGACCGCAGAGAGTAGCGTCGCGGTTAACCTGTCGCCGCAGACACAGGAAGACTTCACGCTGCGTAATGGCGTCAATCTCCAGGGCGTGTCCTGGGACGCACACGGCCATGAGAGTCCAAAACTCGACCCACCTGTTTCCCTTGGGGCGGATAGCCGCCTTAAGGGCATGGTTGTAGGCAGTTTTGACGGGGCCTGATGGGGCTTGAATGTCGGTGCCCGTGGTACAGACGCTGGCAGCAAGGGAACGGGCGTGCCGCGCCTTAATAAGCATCGGTGATGGGAGCTTGCCAATGCGCGGCAGGCGACTAGTCGCCCTGCGAACACGGGCGTCAGCGGTG
Source organism: Prorocentrum cordatum (assembly GCA_963575745.1). Taxonomy (NCBI): domain Eukaryota; class Dinophyceae; order Prorocentrales; family Prorocentraceae; genus Prorocentrum; species Prorocentrum cordatum. The sequence continues at coordinate 25,902 of CAUYUJ010014267.1, read as the reverse complement.
GCCGTGAGGTTAAGCGCGGCTGGAGCCGGCGCTGCCTCGGCGTTGATGTAACTCCCGACGAGCTTGAAGGAGTCGACCACGCGTAAGGGCCGTTCCGCCAGAGTGAGCTGGGTAACGGCGGCGTGAAGCTCGTCGGTGAGCGCCCACCCCGCCACTTTGCCAGGGTGAATGCGTTGACCTGAAAATCGATCAAACTTGGCGGTTTCATCAAGAGATTTCTGCAACTCAGGCGCGGTGTGAGTAGTGGAGTTGCTGTCGTCAACAAAGGTAGTGCTGAGTGATCGCGGAACGTATCGATGCTGTCTCTTGGTCCACACACACATGAGCAGCTTAATGTCGTCCAGGGACCAAGAGCTTCCCTGGAGGTGACCGTTTGTCCTGGCCAGTTCCTTAGAGTACGCACCGTTCATGCGGATGTAGCGTTTGTGGCGACTGTAGAAGTTTCTGCGGACAGTAACGATGTCTTGGGGGCACCCCGCGTGAAGCGCAAGGTTAAGGCAGATGTCCGTGATGAGGTAGTCGAAACACTTCTGTCGGTCCAGGGCAGCCCCAGCTAAGGGAAGGAGTAAGGCCCTGGCGTGTTCGATGCGCAGGGCAAGAGAGGTGCTGACGTCCCCAATGGTAGCTTTGGGGACAGCGCCAAAACTCGTGGCGTGGGTCCATCCTTTCCGCCAGTCCGTGAGGCTGCGGTAAGCTGGCGCTTCCCACGCATACATCCAAACGGAAAGCACCGAGAGAAGTCGTTGGTCCGTTGGGAGTTCGCCTCGGCCTTTTCGGAGGCACGGGTTTGGCACATGAAGGAGGGGTTCTGGGATGGTGCCAGTGCGTTGCATAGCGCGTAAGACGCTGGCGAAGAGGCGAAGGATGTCGTCGGGTAACTCCTTAGCCTCCTTAGTAGTCCAGCCGTCCAGTCCCCCCGCACGGCGCGGTGAACGGGTGCGAATAAAGTGGATGAGTTGGTCGTCGGTGAGGTGGAAAGGGGTAGCTGGTGATGGCGTAGGCAGCTCTTGTCGGTACTCGTCGTAGAAGTCAGCCCACGTCGGCATGGCTTCGGCGTCATGTCCAGCACGGGCACGGTACCTGCCCAAGATGGGCTCCCAGGTGTCGACCATGAGCTTAAGCATGTCTTTGGTGTTAGCAACAATGGCGTTGGCAGGGAGAATGTCGGGGACTTGCGCAGGTGGTGGTTCACGAGTGTGGTCTTCGTCGTTGTCCGTGTCGGGCGAACTACCGTCGCTGGGGCTGAAGCCGCCAGCTTCGGTGTCAGCGTCGCTGTCGTCCGTGCTAGCTTTGTCAGGTTTAAAGGCGTTGGTGTCGCAGTGGAGTTGCGTATCGTCAGGTGTGGTAGGCGTGCGGAGATACGCCGTGGGCGAGCTGTCAGCAGCCCGTGCGTATATGGCCGCCTTTCGCCCGCTTGGCTCGCGGACGCCCTCAGCCCATATCTTGATGCGTTCAGCTTTGGCACGGTTCGCACGTCGCGCCAGCTCTAAGTCGAGGTGTTGGATCAAAACGTCAAGGTGCTCTCCGTGAGGTGCTGGCTCGTCGGGGGTCCAGGCCTCGGGGAAGTCAAGGAGAACCGTGGGGCGCAGCTTGTGGCATAGGAGGCGGGCCGCGGTCCACGTGCAGTCGATGCGCTGCGCAAGGTACGGCGGGATGGCACGGCAATCTAAATGATGGTGCTGTCCGATGAAACGAAGCTCACAGAGTTGCCGATGGAGCTTGCGCAGTCGGTTCATGTGTATCGTGGAAGCTCCGTAGGTGGGGAAGGCGCGGGGGACAACTGGTCGCTCTTCGAACATGGGCGTGAGCCCGTGCATGGTGGGGGGCTTCTTTTTTGGGTGGTCGGGCGGTGGAGGTGGCAGGTCGCGCAGACGGGTGAGATGGTACTCATGACTGGCCTCGTTAGCCAGGGCGAACATGCGTTCCACGTCGTCGCGTGTGTCGGCCTGTTCCATGCGGTCCTGATATCGCCCAGCGATGAGGGTCCCTAGTGCCTGCAGTTCGTGACCCTCATGAGCTCCATCGTTGGGAGGGTAGGGCGTGGGGGCAAGAAGACGTCGGGCCGTATGGTCGAGGCGACTGAGGTCAAGCGTGACCTGCAGGCCAACATGAGACTTCGCTGGCAAGTCGCGTAGATAGCAGAAGTCGGTGACAAGGGATCGCGCCGCTTGGTTGGCAATGATATAATCGATGCGCGAAGTGCGGGGGCACTTGGTGACGCGGTCCCAGTCAGGGATATTGCCGTATGTGTGCATGGTGTGGTCTGGTGTGCCCTCAGCGACGTTGAACCATCCGTGCTGCAACATGTGCAGAAGGTGTGGATTGTCATCGATGTTCGTATTGGCGTCCATGCAGATGAAATAGGGGGCTGAGCCGACCCTAGCGGCGGCGCAGTCAGCGAGCCGAAAAAGATCTGTGCTGTCTCCTCCAGCAATCCCGTAGAGGCTCGCTATGTAGATCCCCGCGGGCCCGTGGTTGTTTCGTCGCCGCCTGCGGCGGTGCTGAGTGCAGAGCGGGAGGAAGACCTCGTGCCATCTTTTCTTGGCCTTGAGGGCGACGATACAGGGCGCAGTGTCGTCGACAGTGGAGTCGACAATGGCATCCTTAGAGAGGATGGCGACCCCTCCCGAGGCGCCAGTGTTGCCCACGACGGTGTGGTCTGTGCCGCCGTGGGCAGCTCTGCGCTGGGCTCGCGCCAGATCCAGGTCAGGTCCAAGACTGGCGTGGTATCCCCCGTGGTGTGGATTGGCGGCGCTGGTAGCGATGGCTTGTCTGGTCGGCTTGGCATGTCGGGTCTCCTGCAGTGCTATGACTGCGGCGTTGTGGTCGACACCAAGAGCGGTGATGGTTGGCCAGTTCGCTGAGAGACTGGTGATGTTTAGGCTGACGAGGTGTATGGAGCGACCTGGCCCGTCTCCATCGGTGGAGCTGGGGTTTGCACGCCCCGCACGGTGTAGGTCAGCCTGACCCTCGCCCAGGTAGAAGGCTTGGCCACAGTAGGAGCTCATGGCGTTCCTATGGATTAGCTTGACCGGGGCTGAAGCCGCCGTCAGGCCAGAAGTATAGGCGGGACATGGTCGGCACTGCGCCAGGGGGGGTTCATAAACGTCAGTAAAACTGTCTCGAAAAATCCTCCTCACTCCAGTACCATAGGGGACGAGGGGAGGAGAGGTGAGACGGCAGCAGAGGGAGAGGGAGGCGACTCCTCGATCCGTCCTGCCGAACACAAAAGCAAAAGCGAACCAGCGGCGGCGGCTAGGCGCGGCAGCGGCACAACGCACGCGCATATACTGCGCACGCGACACCGCTGGTCCGTCCTGCGGTGGCGCGCCCGCCCCGTCAGTATCTTGATGAGCAGCATCTGGTGGAACAGCTCGAGCAGCACGGTCGGAGGCCTGGCGCTGGGCCTCGTCCATGCCCGCTGCCGTGAGGCCCACGTTGCGGACAGGGCTGATTCCCCGCGGGGCCGCCGCTGCCGCGGCAGCGGCTGAGGTGGCGGGGGCTCCGCCCCGACTCTGAGGTGAGAGCGGTGAGCCACCGCCGAAACCCGCCACAAGGTTCTTGACACGATACTTGTTCTTGAACGGGTCGAAGGTTGGCGCCTCGTCGATGGGGGCGATCACGCGGGTGGGCAGCGGCGGCTCGTGGTCCGTGGACGGCGTCGGCTCGAGGTCGACCTGGCCAGGTTCGATGACGCTGGCACCGAAGCGTGGCACCACTTCGGGGGCTCGGCCATCAGCCTGAGTCTCGCGAGGCGGCGAGCTCGTGGAGCTCCCTGGGGCCTTGCGTGAGCTGTGGCGGCTGCAGGTCCTGCTGCGCGGGACGCGCCCGCCCGTGTGGCGGTCGCGTGGCGAGGTCGCCTGGGCATTAGCGCGCTCGGAATCCGCCCTGCTCGGGGATCGGATCGGCGCCGCGCAGGGTGATGGGCTGGGCTGGCGAGAGGCGCTTGTGCCGCCCTCCGCCGTGGCTGTGGCCTGGTCAGGGTCGACAGCGTCGGGGCGGGGGCTGACGTGGTGGGCGCTTCCCTCGCTGTGCCGCGGGGAGGCGCTGTGATGCGCCTGGATGTACGTGAGGACGAGCGGGGCAAGCGGCTGCCTCTCCCGCTCAGGTGGGGCAGGTTTTGCCTGGGCAGGGCGCAGCGCTGCAGCCACGTTTGGCGGGGGCGTGTGCTGGCGCGGTTGCCAAGCGCGCACGTTCGCATCACGCCATCCTTCGGGGCGCCCAGTCCTGCCACGGTTTGTTGCAGCCCCCTGGGCTGAAGCCGCAGGGGTTATCACTGCGGGCTGGTTGCTGGAGGTGCCATCATGTCGGCCTGAGTAATGGCCCCAGGCGCGCGTGGACCCTGGCACGGGCGAGGTGGCCCTTGGGAGGGCCTGCACGGGTGCACGCGGGTAGCCGATGACCGCTGGGTGTACCCTGGCGTGGGGGGCGTGGCCGTAGCTGGAGGCGGCTGCTCCAGCAGCCGCGGGCCTGGCACCTATGGGGCCACGGTAGTAGGCGGCAACCCCGTCGTAGGCCGTGTTTCCGCCTGTCGGGACTCGCGCGGGAGAGCGGTAGCGTGGCGTGCCCGGCTGTCCTGCGTCACGTTGGTCGCGCTGCTGAATGCGCTGCTGGTGCTGTTGATGTCGCTGCCAGTCGGCTCTCGAGAGGGGGCGGGTGTCGGGGAGGATGGTGGGCACGTCGGGCCGCTGCCAGCCCCGATAGACGTGCTCGAAGGCGTGGTCAGGGTAGGTCCCCCCTACGGGTGAGTATCGCCGCACATGCTCCATGTAGTCGATGTTCTGCGGCTCGGAGATCGCCGTGATGTTGACAGCTCGCTGGTGCGCTGGTCCATAGAGGCAGAAACTACCACGGTTGCTGCGGTCGTGGTTTAGCTCGGCTTCGGTCGTGGCACGGCTCACCATGGCGTCGCAGAGTCGCATGTCGTAGTCGAGGGCTTGAGGCCCAGGACCACCCTCGGCGTCCCAGTACAGTACCACATCTCGCCAGCGGGTGCGGGTAGTGTGGATGCGCTCGGCGATCGACTCGCAGACGGTCCTGACCGTGACACGGTCCCTGTACATGTTGGTGATGGCTAGGGAGTAGGGTCGGCGGACCGTCTTGTTGAAGGTGAATTCCTCCTTGAGGGCCTGGTGGGGGCTGAAGAGCACGTAGCCTTCCCTCCAAAGAGGTTGGTCGGGGAAAGGTTCTTCGGGCATCCCCGTTCCTGTGAACCCAGGTGGCCGCCTTGTGCCGTCAGGCAGTCCCTGCCTGGGGACGCGCCGCGGCTGCGGTGGGAAGTACCATTGACCCTGGTAACCTGCTTGCCCTGGTTGTGGAGGTTCCCCCCCGGGGCCTGAAGGCGCTCGGGGGGGTTCCTTAAGGTCGTGGAGGGCTGGCGCGTTGCCGAATTGGCGGGCAAGGATGTGCGGCGGCATCCCTGTGGCACGGACGTCGAGCAGGCTGTGTGGACTGGGGGGATGGGGGCACCTGCTGGACAGGCAGCATGTGTCGGAGTCCCTGTTGTTGGTGCTGTATGCACACGTCCAACTGTTGCACGAGTAGTCCGTGGACCAGTCCATAAGTGTACGCAGTCCGCTGCGGGCGCAGTCTGGGCACGTTGGTTGGCCCGAGGTGCCGAGCTGCGTGTTGCGGCGAGCCGCACAGTACTGACAGCATTGGAATCGACACTGTAGGCAAGACCAGCGTCCTGGTAGAGGCGGGAGCGCATGCTCGTTTGTGCCTGGGTCGTCTGGGTGGGGTCGCGGGCGATCCCACAAGGGCCAGACGTCAGCAAACCAGGATTGGCCTGTAGTGCGGACAACCTCGGCGGGGAGGCGAGCGTCCTCGGCATGGCACCTGATCCACTGGGGCCCCATGTCCGCTGGTACCATGACGGTGCGCCAGGTGTCGTCCGCTTTGACGTGGACTTGGGTCGGTGCCCAGAGCTTAGTAGTGGTGTCGCCGTGGTCGTGGTGGAGGATGACCCAGCCGTCCCGCCCCGCCACCGCAGGGTCTATAACGCGGTGGCCCATGACTGTCGTCCCCCACGGTAAGTAGGCGCCGTCGTGGTGATCACCAGGGTCAAGCCAGACCTCGATGCCAGGGGCATTGACACGGGTCCGCACATCACGGACGTGGTAGGCGAGGACGTGGTAGGCAGTCGGCTCCTCTTCCGTCTCAATGTGCTCCCACGTCTCGATGCCACTGTTGTCTGAGGTGGAATTTCCGCCACTCTGTCGTGACGAGCGAGAGGCAGATCGCCGTGGGCGGGCACGGCCTCGGGCGAGGGCGGCGGCCGCGCTGATGAGGGAAGGCGTACGGCGTTCGTCGGCTCCTGATGACGTCGATGAGCGGTCTGGACTGTGCGCCAGGGCTGTGCCTGACTTGTAAGTGCGTGGTGGGCCAGACGCGGCCCCAGGGCTGGAGCCGCTGGGGCGCGACCCGCGTGCGTCAGGATGCCCCCGCACGGGGACAGCTTGCAAGCCAGTGTACACCAGGTCGATGAGTGGTTTCGGGTCCAGCTGGAGCATGTGAAGCGAGACGCGTGGGCGGGGCTGGTTAGGGTCATCCCTGGTGGCTGCTTCAGTGTCGTAGTGCTGTTTGGCCCATACTCGCGCTGCCTCTGGCGAGTATAGTGCCTGCGGCGGTGGCCACGCTGCCGCGATGGCTGGTCTGCGCCTGGTGCTAGCTTCCTGGTCGTGAGCTTCAGCCGCCTCACGGAGATCTGGATGATCGTAGCCAGCGATGTGAAGGGCGTGCGCGCAGTCGCCCATGCCATAGGCGTGTGGTAGGGCACGGCACCTGGAAGCAGCTTCTGTGGGGGCGCACCAGTCCATGCGGATGAGGAGGCTCAGGACCCGAGGGTAAATGAGGCGCGCTCCGTGGGCCTCCCCTTTCACGAAGTTGTGCCTGTTTTCCCCGCGCGGTGGTTGGGTGGCCTCGCACATCCAGAGTGCGATGGGTCCCCACGCGAGGGTGTCGTCTTCGAGACTGTAGGGCGGGTGGGGCGGCATTGCGTACCACGCGGCCAGCGAAGGGTGCACGCTCGCGTACGTGCGGCCAACGTTGGTGCCAGTTCGGCCCTTCGCTTCACGGCGGGGACCTGGCAAGAGGTGCCCTCCACTGGCAGCAAGACGGGCCGCAAGGTCGCCGCGGGTCCCATGCCAGAAGACAGTGGGCGCGTCGGTGGTGGGTTGGCGGAGGTCCCACGTGAGGTATGGGAAGATTGTCTCGCCTGAGTTCCCGCCCGAGTCTTCCAGCACCCAAGTGAGGCGGTTCGGGGGCCTCTGCATGATGTCCGTCCACGGCCCCAGCGCTTGGAGTGTTGGATCATGGGTAAATCGAGGATGGTCGTGGAGTCGCAGAGCGTCTTTGATGTCCTCTGTAGACACGCCACTGTTACCAAGCGCAAAGCCGTTTTGATACAGGGCGTTAAGTATGCTCTTCGGCGGCACGGGGACCGCTGGGTCGCGCTGGATAGTGTTGCGTAAGTTGCGTGTCGGTGGCTTGAGGGCTGTGTAAGGCATACCAGGGCCTGAAGGCGCCTGGGGCCTGTCGGGTGATGCATAGCGTGCTCGCCGTCGTGGTGGTTGGGTGTCCGCGTCGGGAGAGGAACCACGAGCATCAGCATGTCGGAAGATGGACCACGGGCTATCGTGGGTGCACTCACGTGTTTCCCTTGCCTCGGTGTCGCTGCCGTGTGCTGTGGCATCCTCGTTAGTCGGTAGGTTACCGTATGCCGCGCCGCTTTTGGAGCCGTCTCGCGGAGACGGGCTGGTCGATCTTGGTGTGACAGACGAGGCTCGCGATACGGCGGCAGTGACTTCGACGATGGCGGCGGTGGTGGCGGTAGTGACATCGGCGACTGCGGCGGCAACTGCTGCGGCGTAGTGTTCCTGCAGCAGCGGATGTCGGAGTGCGTGCACGTGCTGGTCGTCGTGTTCGTCGGCGAGCGTGCACGGCATTGTGTATGTGGCCTCATCACGCGGCCTCCTGCTCGGTTGGCAACAGCGGAGGCACCACTGGGCTGTGGATGAGTCCAGGGCCCGCGCACAGATGCGGGCTCCTACGTGTCCGACAGCTCCTTGAGCAAGAAGTTTGGCACTGACGAGTAGAAGACCACACACGACTCCACCCGTGGCAATAGCCCCGAGCTTGCCGCTGGCCCATTTCAGGACACCCCCGAGGCCGACCCCGACTGCGGTGGCTCCGCCCGAGACGCTATCTCTGAGTTTGACGCTGGTCCATTTGAGAGTGGCCCACAATGCGGATGTGACGTTGTATGTCGTTGTGCGTCGGGATGTGGTGGGCACAGATGGGCCTGGTGCCGTCGCTTTGCGTCGTCGTCGTTGTCGGTAGCTGGGGTCTCGGCTCGGTGTCGGCAAGTACCCATCGATCTGGTCCTTGTACGGCATTGCTATCACGATGGCGTACGTGGCCACAAAGAGGCAGATGAGGCAGCCACAATGTCGTGATGCCGCTGCGCTGTGCTGGGGCTCGTGGGAACCGCTGGCATCTGGGTACTCATCATCGATGGGGTCGTTGTCGATGTCGGCCTGCCAGTGGCCAATGACACTGGGGTTGGAGTCAGTCACGTTGTCACGGTGTACAGAGGTGTAGGGCGTGGTGCTGCCACCTGCGGTCTGGGGATGTCCAGGTCTAGCCAGTGCTGCAGCGGGGCTGAAGCCGCCACTGCACGGACTGGCATGAGCTGGCGATGCAGTGGTATGGCTTGTCGCGTCGGCGGCAGTGACGCCTTCAGCGTCGTTGAGCTGTGCGCAGGGGTCGGCCTGAGCCGAGTTGTTGGGCGGACTGCTGTGCGACGAGGTGTGCCCTAAGTGGGGTTCACTGTCGCGGTCACGCTGGGCCGTGTCGCCTGGTGGTGTTGTGCCGTCGCGATCCTGGGTTTCCATGTCGTCCTGGCTATCGTCCACGTGGACCGAGCCCAGGGATATGTTGCTGATATCGTCCGACGCGTGGAATGAGTCCAGGGGTGTGTCGCTGATGTCGCTGGCCGCGATGTGCTGAGGCAGCCATGGTACGGGGTCGTCTGCGGCCTGATCACCCGTGGCGTGCTGGGCGAGGCCAGCTGGCGGTGGTGGGTTAAGCGGTTCCATCGGTGCCGCGGCGAGCTCTGCCTCCACAAGCGGCTGCATGTCTGTCGGGTGGTGCAGGATCGCATCGGCGAGGTACGCCAGGGCGTCTTGGTCGGGTGGGGGAAGGCCTCTTGGTAGTAAGGCGTGGGCCCGTGAGAGGTATGGCGGCAAAGGTGCCGTGAAAGCTTCTGGGCCGACAAGCTGGGCACGAGCACCCTGGTATTCCAGAAGGAGGCCAAAGTAACGGGTGGAATACTCGCGGCTGCCTTGGATAAGAGTGAGGTTGCGGTTTGTGCGCTGTCTGTCGAGGCCCGCTCTATACCAGATGTCCTCGCACATGTCGAGCGCGGTGAGCTGGCGCAGGGCGTCGGTTGTGTCCTCAGAATCCTCCTGGAAGAGGTGATCGTACTGTGGCAGATGAAGCGTCGCCAGGATGTACGGGACGCAGTCCTCGAGCCATGCCCAGAACACGTCCTGGTGGTCCTCACCTGGTGCCCACGCCGCAGCACACGGTATGAGCCGGGCACGGATCATCATCAGGTGCCAGAAAGCAGGGTCCTCCTCGGGTTCGCCCCTAGCGCACAGGGGGGTGGTGAGACCCGTGGGGCAATAGCGGGGCACGACAGCGGGGCTGAAGCCGCCACTGCGTGCCTGGCCTATATCAACGTCCCCGTCAAGGATCTGCTGCACCGCAGTCGAGGCCACGCTGGGGGTGGATTTCGATGCATGTGTCGTAGTTGACAAGGGCGTGCATGCGCTCACGATGGCGCCCAGCGGTCCGTTGCCGCACGGACCCGCGGCTACGGTGCTGTTCACGATCGGGTCCAAAATGGTGCAGTGATCGTACTTGTAGATGCTGTCATCGTAAAGGTAGAAAAGAGTCCCACGTTCAGCGTGTCGCAGGAAAACCTCACCTCCATGCTGGGGCGCACCGCCTGAAGACGGGTGTGCTCCAGCGAGCGAGGGGAGGGCCAGGCTGCAGGCAAGGCGCCACATGATGGCGAGGCCTGGCGGGCGGCGCGAGCGATGAGCCAAAAGCTGCATGTCAGCACGCATCCTCAGATACCCCTGCATGCTCATGTACATTGCAACAATCACGCCCCCTGCAAGATGACGGGTGTCCCTACACCAGATAGCTTGCACGTGCTGCTGCCAAAACTGACATGATATGACAAGAAAGAGATACGACGCGAAGAGAGAAGAGATGCCTCTGAAGGCGCTTCCTCGGAGGGCTGAGGCAGGCTCTCTGAGGCACCTTCAATAGGGTTCCTGAGTGACCCGACCCTTGTCTTTGCCTTTGTCAGCCCCTGGGGGCCCCGTCCCTGGGGTGACCTGGCCTGGCTGGTCGATCCACCCGCAGACAGCCACGGGATCGGCAACTGATGCAGCTTCCTCCTTTTTTGTTTCGAGAGTGGCCACCTGTGGCAGGTGGATGGTGCCCCCCGTGAGGTGCCCGAGGAGGGCCTGGATGTCGCCACGCAGTGCAGCAGCTTCGGTGGTTGCCGTCTGTTGCTGGGTGACGACGGTGGCAAGCCCTCGTTCCAAACCTGAAACGTGCTCCGTGAGTGTGGCCTGGGATGAGAGAACGCCCGCAAGCTGAACCTGCATGTTATCCACCGTGTTGGCAAGCAGCTCGTGCTGTTGTTCCATGTGTTGGATGCGGGTCGTGGCGGCATCTGGCAGTTTAGGGGCCGTTGCGAAGCGTTCGCCGAAGGTGTTGAGTTCGTGAGATGCCACGCTGTATTCATCACCTGATGAGAGGATCTCGACGTCGTCAGCGTCGCCTGGTACCTCGGCGGCTGTGGCAGCGTCCCCTTCCGTGTGGCCCCCACCTTCAGCCGCCACCGTGCCAAGCTGCGGGTCATGACCACCTGATCCTTGGACGGCCGTCTGCTCGGCAGCTCCATCCGTGCCGTGCGGGGGTGCAGAGGAGCTGCGGCCTGGGGCGCCGTGTGATCTTGCGTGCGGCGTGGCGTCGCGTTTCCCACTGGAGGATCGGTGGCGCTTGGCTAAAGGCTCCTCCTTGGGGATCAGGAGCGGTGCGACGCCCTTGCCTTTGGGCGTGGCAGTCATGAGGTCGTGGAGGTAAGGGCTCTGGGCCGCTTTGGTGAGGAGTGTGCCAGTGGCGGGGCTGAAGCCGCCACCACGGGCTGGCGGCGTCACAGGCTCTGTGATAGTGGTAGGGGTGACAATGGTAACGTTGTCCCTCTTCGGCACCACCTCAGCCAACGGGGCCTCGGTGATGCTCCACGGGATGGGGCACCCTGCGACCTGTACCGTATATGTGGGTGGGGGACGATGGGCGCGCACTAAGGCAAACTGAGCCGAAGTGGCTGGGTCCCAGGCGGTGTGGTAGACCTCACAGTCCCATTTGACGGACGGGCCCGTGAGAGTCTTAGCGAGCTGGGTCAGCGTGGCGTGGCGTGCCGCAATGCCAGTGATGCGGTATCGCGTCTTGGCGAGGGTGGCTTCGCAGCCACGGATGCTGACGGCAGCAGCCTTGGCGGCGTCTGACCCTCGTGCAACACGGATCCCCAATAAGCCTGACTTGCCGTGCCTGACGACTCCTAGGGCCTTGAAATCCACAGACTTCTGGAACGCATCTGCCATCGTGATGGGCTGGTCCTCAGGGAACCACACGGTCTGGTACTTGTCTGCAGTGGGCTCGTCTGCACCTACGTTGCTGAGGTCGTAAGTGGCGCCGAGTTGCCCTGAACCCGCCAAGACCTTGTCAACCGCTTGAAGACTGACGCCGAAGGTGGCAGCCAGGGACCTCTTTCCGACGCCCGATCCATACCTGCCTAGGCTTTTGCAGGGTTCGAGGATGGTGACGGCTTTAAAGTTGCCGTGGAAGAGGGCCTTGAAGGTGTCCTGGAGCTGACTATCGAGCTCCTGGCGGCGAGCGTCTTTCTTGGACTCCCTGTGCTTTTGGTTTTGGCGCGCCTTGTCCTGTGGAGCGGAGTCCCTTCGGAAAGGACCCTTGGCGCGTGGACCACCGTTCACGGGGGCACCTCCCGAGAACTGGTCCTCGAAGGCCTGATGCATGGAGGGGACTGCGGCGATGGCCTCGGTTTCATGTATGGTCACCCGAATCCAGCATACGTGGTCGGCAGGATCGATGGTGGCGACGGCTACTTTTTCCGTGCAGGCGACTTCCTTGGTGCCCAGCTGGTACACGGTCACGGGGACGTGCGTGTGGACCACTTTGGGCGCCTTGGGGTGACGCTTCAGCACGGGGACGGCGAGCTCGGTACCGACGTAGTTATCGTTTTTTGGGCCCATGACAGCAATCGCAAGCTGACCCGTGGTACGCTTACCCTGCTCGAGGTGGTGTTGCAGCAGCCGTTCACCGCTCTCGTAGTCGTGGAGGCTGATACTGGGCTTGTACGTCTTGCCGTCGTCAAGTGATGTGGGTTCGGCGAGGACTGGGACCTTCCAGAAGGCCGGGTCCAAGGCAATGAATTGGGCGTCCGCAGCCTGAAGACGTGCGGACGCAGCTGGTGGGTGTGATGTGTCACCACCAATGCGCTTAGGCTTGCTGCGCTGGTGGTGATCCAGCGTGTAGCTGATCTGGTTGGCGGCACACATGCGGATCAAGGCACTGCCGAGCTTCTTTGTGTTGGTCTTGTGCATGTCGTACGTGGCCTGAAGCTCGTCCGCGCTCAGCTCGGCAAGCCCGTTGTATGCGGCCGTGGGGCGGTCAGACCCCGCTTGCTTGAAAGCTGCGATGCAGTCCTGCTTGCGTTGGAGGAGAGACCCTTCAGCAGCAGGACGTGAGCTCGGAGGCTGCTTGGAAGAGCGACGGCGCTCCGGCTTACTGGGGGCCATTGCTGCGGGCGCTCTGGTGGGGAGAGAGGTGACGCGAATCAGTAGGGTCCTGCTGGGACCCCTCCGGTCTCGCGAGGCCTGGGAGTCTGACTCCGAGGCGGGGCGCTTCGCGTCGCGGCTGCGGTCTGAGTGCTGGGCACTCTCGAGCCGAGACTAAAGAGAGAAAGAGAGAGAGAGAGAGAGAGAGAGAGAGAGAGAGAGAGAGAGAGAGAGAGAGAGAGAGAGAGAGCGCGCGAAGACGGTCCGAGCGGACCGGTCCTAAAAAGGCAGCGCGGGGGGGCCAGAGCCCTCAGGGGACGAGCGAGCGTCTGGAGGTCGACGGGTAGACAGAACGGGAGAATCGGACAAATAGGCGCAATAATCGGAAGATAGAACATACGTGCTGGGAAAGAGTCGGAAACATAGGCGCAAGAGTCGGGAGATACACACGGGTATCGGATTCGCGGGGGTAGGAGCTGGAATCGGAAAGATGGGAGCTGGAGACGGAGAGAGCCTGGCGGTAGGAGCAGGAGTCGGAGGGGCACGAACAGGAGTCGGCGTGCTCAAGAGTGATGGTCGGAGTGGATAATCATCTCTTCGATTGTCCCCCCATTGTCGATTCTGGGCGAGTTCCCACCACTCTGTATCGCTGTCTGTGTCTGTCTCCAGACGTAAGAAGGAAACGATGTCGTCGTCCCACTTCTTCTTCTGTCCCCCATGTCGGCGAAAAGCGGGGCGTGAGTCGTGCAAGCTTGGGTCCCAGCTCACGGTCGGTCGTGTCCATCTGTCGGGGTCGTGGCAGGCGACGCGGGCAGGGAATCTCCAATGCCAATGCCACGGCGGTGGTAGTACTTCTACAGAAAAATTGTACACAAGATTCCAAGTCGTCGCCGCTGTTGTCGCTGTCGCTCTCGTTGTGGCCCGATGCCGTTTTCAATGCTTCTGTCGGTGCTGATGTTGATGACATTGTTGTCGGTGGTGGCGTCGGTGTTGTTGTTGTCGGTGCTTGTGGGCTGTATGTGTTCTGCCGCGTGTTTTCTTCTCGGCGTGCCTATAATAAGTCTCTGCATTTTCCGCTGCACCCGCTGTAGTGCGACCGACATATCTTTTGTGAAGGTCCAAGAGGGACATCCATAAATAACGCTCGGTGTAATAATGCCGTTGAAGAGCTTCAATCAGCCGTGTAATGAAAACCGCTTGTTTGTAAGCTCAGGTCGCACTTGGTTGAACCTGCACCATCCACATACGATCCTGTGTTGCAGCTCAGTGGCATGGGACTCGTGAAGCGACAACTTTCCTCCGAAGTATTTCGTGCTTTGGTCGGAGGGCAAGATATCGATAGGTGCGCCGTCCAAAACTATGTGTGACATTGTTCTCCCCCTCGTCTGGCTGACATTTGTGAGTATCTTGGTCTTATCGGGGTGCAATGACAGTCCGCAGTTGGATGCCTCTTTCTTGGTTCCGCAATAAGCAAATAAGTTGCCGTAGGTTCGGGGCGTACGAGAGAATGTCGTCTGCGAAGCGTAGGTTCGTGATGCTCATCTCACGGGCGAAGCCAAGTTTGATGCCAAAATTTCTCCAGCGCCAGCTGGGCTTGAGCTGCCTCTAGAAGCGCATTGAAGAGGAAGGAGCTGAGTGGGTCGCCCTGCTCCACTCCTCGCTGCATGCAGCAATTTCTGCTGTTGTGTGTGTTCTGACATTGGCTGTCTGGTCGTCGTACAAGCGTCGCAAGAAATTGATGTATGGGTCTGGTATGTGCTGTTGTTGTAGAGCCTTCCACAAAGCCTCGTGACCTACGCAATTGCAAGCCTTTTTGAAGTCGATCGCTGCTGCCCACAGAGGTAGCTGCCATGCGTGCGATTTCTCGTGCAACATTGTCGGTCTTCTGTGCTGAAGCCTCGCCTTAAACCAGCCTGGTCTGTGCTCTGCTGTGAATCAAAGGTGACTTCTAACCTGTTGCATAGGAGGCGTGACATCAACTTGTACAACAACGGGATACTAACAATCGGTCTGTAATTGTATGGTAATTTGGTGTCGCCGGACTTGGAAATGACCGCGATCGTTGTCTTTTTCCATTGTTCGGGTGGTGGTTGGTCCGGTTTGATTATATCATTGTAGAGCTGGAGTAAGTGTTGCTCGAGGACTGCTCCGCTTGCCTTGAGTAATTCTGCTGTGCCTCCCGCGGTGTCGCTGCATTTTGCTTTTTAGCTGTTTGATGGCGCGTCGGAGTTCGTCTGCAGCGAACGGTGGTATGTCGGATGTTGCCGTCGTTGTTCCATTTGCGTTTCTTCTATTTGTGCTCTCTGGGTCTCCGTACAATCTCTCGTAACAAGCTGCAAAACTGTCCGCGATGTCCTGTCTGTCGGTGGCGTCACTGCCGGTCTCAGTCGTCATCGACGCGATCATATCTTTGCATTTTTTGTTTTTAGCAATGGGAGATCCTGTTTAAGTTCTTGAGCTGGCAGACGATCGCCTCCAACTTGGCCTGCGTGCGCGTGCTTCGGATGTGTTTGACTTGTTTCGAGATGAGCTTGCTGAGCGTAGTCCGTGTGTCTGTCTTGGTGTGGTGTGCTGCGTCGTTGTTCGATGGGCTCTGGTAGTTTCTGGTCTGGGACGAGGTGGTCTTCGTGTTCGTGGTGTTGCGGAGTTGTGCCTCGGTGTGCGTCGTAGCCTTTGTGGGCTTGTACAAGAGCGTCGTCGATGCTTTTGCACCTATCGTCAATACTCGTTCTGCCGTCGTCGTTGATAAGCTTCTGTTGCAAACGCTGCTCGTAGAAAGGTTCGGCGGCGGGTGGGTGTGACAACCGATGATCGAACCACATTTTTTCCTCTTCCGCTTCCTCCCCGCGCTGGCATTGAGAACAATCTTCATGCATACAGCTTGGTGGTCGGAGCCGAGGTCTGGGGTGGTGGTGGCGTGTGAATCTGTGAGCTGGTCGCGGTATGCTTTATCTAAGAGTATGTAGTCCATCTGTGACTGGGTCGGGTTATCTTCATTGCCAGTATACGTGAAGAGAT
>CAUYUJ010014267.1:0-5000 GCA_963575745.1 Prorocentrum cordatum | reverse complement strand
CTCAAAGTCGAGCGCCGAAAGGCGCGTAGCCGCAACCAAAACATGCAATGTCGGCTCGCGCCAGCCCTCCAGCCGGACTCACAGTGAATGTTCTCTCCAATCGCAGCAGCGCGCTTGGCGACCTGACCAACCCATTCATTCCTCGGGCGTCCAACCTTCTTGACAACCCTCTCTGTGGCCGACGTGCGTGTGCAAGGGATGACAGTGCGCTTCTTCAGTTCGTCTCCCTCCAACGCACGCGCCGCCTTTCCATACAATAGCACCTTTTGCTTGAGCAATTTGCACGGCACCGGTGTTCGGCGTGCCTTCTCCAATACAGTTTTGTATGACATCCTCTAGATAAGCGATGGCTGAATTCATAGACCTTGTAGAAGACAAGGGACAGCCTTCGACAAGGAAACAAACAACGTTAACGACAATAAGGATCCACAACGACGGGCCTAAAAACGCAAAACGCACTGTGTGAAACATGCTCAACCAAGGATACGTAGCGTTGACTCTAGCGTGTTTAGCCTGTCAACAGCCCAACGCGCAAGACGGCTCCCAGAGCGTTTTTAGGTTGCCCTTGAGCACCATCAAGAGATAAGGACTCCTTCGGCTCGGAAGCATCCCCTCTCCCTCTACCCACTGGTCCTGTTCCCCAGGCCTCCGACGATTCGACTCTTCGAGATCAAGCCCAGGGAGCTCTTGACCCCTTTCTCGGGTCGGGCGAAAGGGGGGGATAGCAAAGGGGGTGTCTGAGAATCGGCTCACGCAGCTGATTTTCCCGGCGCCTCCCGGCGCCGGAGGCGGCCATGTATCGAGGAATGGGCCCCTCGGTGGGGCCGAAACTAGCTGCATGCAGCAGATTTCGTAACCCCCCCTTTCCCAATCCCCCCCTTTTTGGGCGCCCGAGTTATCCGGGGTAACTCGGGTCCGGGGTAACTCGGGTTTGTATTCCCGAAAAAGGAACCCGAGTTAGCCCTGACCCGAGTTACCCCTGATGATTCGGGGCTCTGACCTTTCGTCCGGCCCGAATCTGATATTTGATGGCCTCGGGGCTTCATCGGCGGCCTCCAGGTGCCGCTGAGGTCGAACACCCTCTGGCCCTTTTTTGTTCGGTCCGCCAGAGGTCCCCCGGAACGGATGGAAGGTGGGGGCCCTCAACGTGGCGGGGCCCGACCACAAGAAACCTTCCACAAGAAACCCAACCCCGAGACCCCAGGACGTTTATTGATCTTTGGTGTTGGAGCGTCACGCTCTCCACCGCAAAGCCATCGAAACCCAGGGCACCCTGGAGGCAAGCAGGGTGTTTCTTGGCATGGGCCCCCACCGTACTAAACGTAGCTGGCTTTGCTCGGCGCCTCCCGGCGCCGGAGGCGCCAGCGCACCGAGGAACACGCCCGGCGGCGGCGCCGAAGCCAGCTGCATGCCCCAGATCGCGCCCCCCCCCTCACACCCCTCTCCCTATGACGAAGCCAGGACAGGGACAAGCTCGGACAGGGGTGCATTGATGGGCCTGATTTCCACCACCACCATCACCAGAAGTTGGAGGGGGGAAGGCGGCGGAGGAGGATGATGAGGATGAGGATGAGGATGAGGATGAGGATGAGGATGAGGATGAAGATGATGAAGATGATGAAGATGATGATGATGATGATGATGATGATGATGATGATGATGATGATGATGACGATGATGATGAGGAGGAGGAACAAGGGGGGGAGGAGGACCCCCTCCCCCTCCCACTTCTGGCGGTGGCGGTGGAAGACAAGCCCACCATGCATCGGGCGTGTCGGGCGCCGCGGCCTTCTCAGAGCGTGCCGGACCGCTCTGAGAGCGTGCTCGATCGCCGTGGAGAGAAGGATTGCAAAAAACCCTTCGGTTTTACGAAGGATTGCAAAAAAACCCTTCGGTTTTTTTGCAATCCTTCGTTTTTTTTGCAATCCTTCGGTTTTTTTTGCAATCCTTGGTTTTTTTTGCAATCCTTCTCTGTCCTGGCCCCGCCCGGTTCCCCATCCTAGGGAGCCCACAAAGGACGTACGCGCCCAGCTGTGTACATGAGCACTGCCCCGCGATTCGCGAGACCTGCCGCGTGATGCGAACATTTGCGCAATGCGTGCTCTCGAAACCAGCGTGGATTCATGTACATGTACGTCCTTGTTTCGCTCCTGATCATTCCCCCCCCCCCGTTCGTTCGACCCGAGGTCTGGGCGCCCTCCCTCCACCACCCCGCAGCAGACCAGCGTGCAGCTCACGCAGGGAGCAGAGCGGGGCGCCTGGGGTCCGCCTTCACCTCTATCGCCTGGGGCGAGACTCGCTGACCGGACGAGTCATGAGCTGTTCTGGGTCGGTGAATTCGCTTCATCCCCGAGGGGCAACGCGCACTGTCATTCGTCTCTTGGGCACAGCGTCCAAGGCGGTCCAGGAGGCCCTCGAATCGCCCCAGGGCCGTCTGAGAATGCTCGGAAGGCCTCGGGCCTTCTGAAAAACTTGCGAAGCCTTCTCCGAAGACACCCGCGGCTTCTCACAAGGCGCGACGGGTCTGAGAGACACCGCCGCCTCCCGAGGAGGCCAACGCCCTCTCGCTTCCCCCCCAGGCCTCGCCGCCGAGACAAGAGACGAGCGAGGGTGCGAACACGCGATGATCGACGACCCGCCTGTGTCTTTGGACGCCCGAAATGGGTACCGAAAAAATGGGTACTCCAGATTTCGCAATAAAAGGGAGGGGGTCTGGACCCTCCAAGACAAGCCATGTCAGACCTCCCCCCGTGGGAGAACCCTCCAAAACATCGTCCCCAGACCCCCCCAGGCCCTCCAAGATAGCTTGGAAAAGACCCCCCACCGAAATGAGACCCCCCTCCCTTTATTACGAAATCTGGAGTACAATGCCCAACAGCAAATGTTGTCCCAAACCAACAGCGGCCGCTGTTGGGCAGGCGGCCTCCTGTCTCGAACGAACACAGGCCGCGGCGGCGCGGACAGCGAGCCCTGTTCAAGATGAACAGGAACTGCTGTTGGGCATTGTACCCATTCTTTCCGTACCCATTTTGCGCGTGCAGAGTGTCGACTCGGTGCGATGGCCGGACTGCGGTGGCCAGAGGACCCCCGACGTCGTGACTGTTTCACAGATCGACCCCCAGAGGTTTGGACCCTGTGCCGGGGACCGGTGTTTCGTCCCGAGTCGTTTTTCGACGGTCCCGAGGCCCGGCGATGGCCCCCGGAGGCTGACAATAGTGGAAAACCTCCCGTCGCGTGTTTTTCACAGCGCGAGGGGGTCTGGGAAGAAGGCAAGAAAGAATGGAGGAACCAAACACGGCATCGGCATAACCTTTCGACGGTCTGCGCGGATTTTTCTTGGATCTGTGCTGGACCCTCCTTTCTTGGCGCGCGGGGCGCGACAGGGGCACAACGCAGATCCAAGACATCCGCACGGAGCCCTGACAATTTATGTTTATTCCCACCAGCCCTTTGGGCGTGAGTGGTTTAGCGAGCTTTCTCTGTTCTCAACCCCCCACCCCCCCTTCTTCCCCTTCGGGGAGGGGTTTACCCCTCCCCCTACCCCCTCCCCCTGGACCTGGAGAGCGGAGCCCGCGGGTCGTCAGGGTGGTCTTTTTCGACGCCTGGGAGGGCCAAAAAACGACGACCCTCACGAGGATTCTGGCTCCGACGGGGGGACCCTCTTGTAGTACCCTCCTCTTCTGTTAAGCCAAAATCATTGCTTTTACGATGGTTTTGGCCCCATTTTGGCCTCCCGAGGGGGCCGCGCTCATCTTCCTTCATAGCAAAATCATGGATTTTACGAGGGTTTTGGGCTCATTTTGTCCTTTTCAGGGGGCAGCGCTTCTTTGCGCTTCTGAGGCGGTCGCAAGAGGCGCTAAGATGGCCCCAAGAGGCCCCCAGGAGCCTCCCAAGAGGCCTCCAAGAGGCCCCCAAGAGGCCCCCAAGAGGCCCCAAGAGGCCCCCAAGAGACCCCCAGAGGCCCTCAAGAGGCCCCCAGAGGCCCCAGGAGGCCCCGAAGAGGCCCCGAAGAGGCCCCGAAGAGGCCCCCAAGAGGCCCCAGGAGGCTCCAAGAGGCCGCCAAGAGGCCCCACGAGGAGCCCGAACGACTCACACCAGGTCGAGGGGCCCGAACGACTCATACCACGAAGAACCCGAACGTCTCACGCCAGAAGGAGGACCCCGAACGACTCACACCACGACGAGGCGCCCGAACGACTCACACCACGAGGAGCCCGAACGAGTCACACCACGACGCGGGCCCCGAACGACTCACACCACGACGAGGCGCCCGAACGACTCACACCACGAGGAGCCCGAACGAGTCACACCACGACGCGGGCCCCGAACGACTCACACCACGAGGAGCCCGAACGAGTCACACCAGGAGGAGGGGCCCGAACGACTCACACCAGGATGAGGGGCCCGAACAACTCACACCACGAGAAGCCCGAACGACTCACACCAGGACGAAGAGCCCGAACGACTCACACCACGAAGTGCCCGAACGACTCACACCAGGAAGAAGGGCCCGAACGACTCACACCAGGACGAGAAACCCCAAACGACTCAAATCACGAGGAGCGCTTTCTCTCCCTCCTCCTCCGCCTCGTCCTTCTCCCGCTCCCCCCACAAGGAGGATGTACAAGGAGGCGGGAGGAAGGAGGAACAGGGGAGATATGCGGGGCCAAGCGGACACACGCCTGATTATCCCGGCAAAGCAACCTAACAGCGATGTGTAGAAGCATATCTGAAAGCATTCCCCTTAAGATTCAGATGAAAATCCAGTTGTCGAATTCTGCTGTTCTCGCAGTCGTAGTCGCATTCGCGATGACAGTCGCAGCGGCAACGGCAGTCGCAGTCACAGCCTCAGCCTCAGCCTGCCTCCTCCTCCTCCTCCTCTTTCTCCTGCTCCTGCTCCTCCTCCTCCTCCTCCTCCTCCTCCTCTTCCTCCTGCTCGTCCTCGTTCTCGTCCTCCTCGTCTTGCTCGTCCTCCTCCTCCTGGTGCTCTCTCCTCCTCC
>CAUYUJ010014266.1:354609-421685 GCA_963575745.1 Prorocentrum cordatum | reverse complement strand
CTCAATCCCGCTTGATCCGAGGCCCACTGCGGCGTGATAGCCCCCAAATGGGGCTTAATCCTCTTGAATCTTTCCGACGAAAGCCTCCCAGTAGTTGCCTCCTAACCACGGGCATGGACGCCTGGCCGGCACTGGAGCCGACACTCCTGGTAAGTGCATCTTTAGCCGCCTTGCGGACGCACTCAGCTTCAGAATCATCACTGGCGACTCGGTCTAGAACCGTTTTCAATTCTTCTGGTAGTGCACCTTTTCTGCCAATTTTTCCAAGAGTCTCTACCAAGGCCTGACGCCAAGTAGGTTCGCTGCGGCGAGCACGACGGCACATGCCCATGCTGGGGACTGTGCGCGACGCTCCCACACCACGGCCTGAGCCCACGAGCCCCCTCGCGGCCCTCGGTGCGCCGCCCTCCCTCCCGACTCCTCCTCCTCCTCTTCGCCCTCCTCCTCCTACTGCTCCTCTTCCTCCTCCTCCTCCTCCCCCTCCTCCCCCTCCTCCTCCCCTCCTCCTCCTCCTCCTCATCCTCCTCCTGCTCCCCTCCTCGTCGTCCTCCTTCCTTCCTCCTTCCTCCTCTCCTGCTCCTCCCACTCCTCCTCCTCCTCCTCCTCCTCCTCCTCCTCCTCCCTCCTCCTCCTCTCCTCCTCCTCCCCCCCTCCTACTCCCACATCCTCCTTCTCAACCTCCCTCCTGCTCCTCCTCCTCTGCTCCTTCCTCCTCCTGTCTCCCTCCTCCTCCTTCCCCCCTCGCTTGGCACTTTTGCTCTGCGCTCCGGCGCCCGCTGGGCTCTCGCTAGGGCCCCGTCCCCCGGGACGACTAGCCGGCGCCTCATGCAGCCTCGCCTCCTCCCCTACATCCTTCCTCCCCTCCTGCTCTCGTCTCTCTCTCTCTCTCTCTCTAACCTCTCATCCTCCCTTTCCTTCTCCCCCTCGTCATCGTCGTCGTCGTCCTCCTCCTCCTCCTTCTCCTCCTCCTCCTCCAGCCATTTCTTCTTTACCTCTGCCACCCTCTCTCTCTCTCTTTCGCGCCCTCTCTCTCTCTCTGTATCTGTCTCTGTATATGTATATGTCAGTGTAGGTGCATCTGTATCTGTACATGTGTATGGCTCTGTCTCTGTCTCTGTCTCTTACGCCTCCTCTCTCTGTCTCTGTCTCCCTCTCTCTTCCTTTCTTCTCCTCTAGCCTCGTGCCACTGCGTTGACTCACATCTTTGGCCAGCAGGGCCGTATGGTGCCGGGAGGCCGGCGCAGGGCGCGGAAGCAGGCGGGAGACGTGATTTTCTTGGGATGGCCTTGCGGCCGGTGCCGCCGACTCGGAAGGACGACGACGACGACGACGACGACGACGACGACGACGACGGCGACGACGACGACGACGACGACGATAACGACGACGACCACGGCGGCAACGACAACGACGAGCTGATGACCCTGCCACAGGCTCTAGACAAGGGGCGGGCGGTGGAGGAGGAGGAGGAGGAGAAGGAGGAGCAGGAGGATGAGGAGAAGGAGAATGAGGAGGAGCAGGAGGATGAGCAGGAGGAGGAGGATGAGGAGGAGGGGGAGAAGGAGGGGGAGGGGGAGAAGGAGGAGGAGCAGGAGGAGGAGGAGGAGCAGGCGGAGGAGGAGGAGGAGGAGGGTTTGGATGAGAATGAGGATGAGAATGAGGATCGGGATGATGAGGTGATGATGATGATGATGATGATGCTGATGATGAGGATGCTGATGCTGCTGCTGAGGATGCTGAGGATGCTAATGCTGCTGATGATCACGATGATGCTGATGATGATGGTGATGACGACGACGAGGAGGAGGATGAGGATGAGGATGAAGATGAGGATGATGATGCTGAGGATGATTATGATGGTGATGACGATGATGGTGGTGATGATGATGCTGATGATGATGCTGTGGCTGATGATGATAATGGTGCTGCTGATGCTGACGATGCTGCTGCTGATGATGATGCTGATCATTATGCTTCTGATGGCGATGATGCTGATGATGATTGTGATGATGATTATGATGGTGATGCTGATGATGGTATTGATGATGAAGATGGTGATGATGATGCTGATGATGATGCTGATGCTGTTGCTGATGGTGATGATGATGACGATGATGATGCTGACAATGATGACGATGATGCCGCTGATGATGCTGCGGATGCTGATGATGCTGATGATGATGCTGGTGATGCCGATGCTGATGATGATGATGATGATGATGATGATGATGATGATGATGGTGGTGATGATGAAGTTGATGATGATGCTGATGCTGATGATGACGATGATGATGATAGTGATGATGCTAGTGATGATGATGATGCTGATGCTGATGATGATGCTGATGCTGATGATGATGCTGCTGATGATGATATTGATGCTGATGATGCTGCTGATGCTGATGCCGATGCTGATGATGCTGGTGATAATGCTGATGATGATGGTGATTGTGATGATGATGGTGATGATGCTGATGATGACGATGCTGATGATGCTGGTGATGGTGGTGATGATGATGGTGGTCGTGATGATGATGGTGGTGATGATGATGATGCTGGTGATGGTGGTGATGATGATGATGATGGTGGTGGTGATGTTGATGTTGTTGATGATGATGATGTTGATGCTGATGATGATGATGATGCTGATGATGACGATGATGATGATGCTGCTGATGATGATGCTGATAATGATGATGCTGATGCTGATGATGCTGATGATGATGATGATGATGCTGATGATGATGATGATGATGATGATGATGATGATGATGATGATGATGATGATGATGATGATGATGACGATGCTGATGTTAATGAGGACGACGACCACGACGACGACCACGACGACGACGACGACGACGACGACGACGACGACGACGACGAGGAGGACGGACGGACGGAGGAGGACGGACGGAGGACGGAGGAGGAGAGCCGTCTGTCTCCTCGGGGGCGGGCTTCTGGGAGGCGAAAACGGAGCCAGCGGGGGAGGGGTCACAACCCTTGGTGCCCTCCCGTGGGACCTCCTCCGCGGGGCCGAGGCCGGGAACGGAGCCCGTGCGTGGTCCGGGCCAGGGGCTGGGGCCGCGGCCGCGTCCGGGGGCGGGGCTGGGGCTGGGGACAGGGACCGGGACTGGGGCCAGGGCCGGGGCCGGCCCTGGAACGGAGCCAGCGGCACAGGGCCGGGGACCAGGGTGCGCGGGACTGGGGCCAGGGCCGGGGCCGGCCCTGGAACCAGGGCCAGGGCCGGGGCCAGGGTCGCGAGGGGTGGCCCGGGGCTGGGGCTGCAGGGGCCGGGAGGCGAGAACAGTTTTTTTTTGTAGACCCAGGCAGCAAGTTGCTTGCATGGACGGGGGGGGGCCTGAACCTGAAGCAAGCCGCAAACGACGTTGAGGTGCGGAAATCACGCAAGTCGAAAGGCGTTTGCACGCTGGCCTTCGTTTGACTAAGAGGAGCGAGAGGGGGGGGTAGGGGGCAAACGCCATGCAAGTAAACTTGCCTGAGTCTAATACAACAGGCTCAAAGCGAAGGGAAAGTACCCAGCGGCGGGGGCGGGGTCACAACCCCCCGGGTCCCTCCTGGGAGGATCCGGGAACCCCCCCAGGACCTTTCCCGGGACCACCCCCACGGGACCACCCCCCCGACCCCCTGCAGGGACCCCCCCCCGGCGTGGCAGGGACAAAGGGAATGGGCTCTTGGACGTAATTACGCTATCGTTCGTCCCTTGCGACGACGACGGTTCAAAGGAGGCTGGCGTATTTCAGTTTGGGTTGGGTTGGCCTCGCGTCGAAGGGCCTCTCACACATGCCGACTGGATCGGTGGATTTTGAGTTCAGGGTTTGCGGAATCGGCCATATGGGGCCGGCGTAGGGGGCCAGAAGCTTGTGGAAGGCCGGCTGGCGCAAGGTTGGTGGAAGGCCAGGAGGCGTAATCCTGTTTTGGATTCAGGGTTTCCATTCTGGGCCATCTCGAGCCAGGGCTGGACCTGCTCGCTGTTTTGCTGGACTTCGGCTGTGTTTTGTTTTTTCGCTTTGGCAGGGAGGTACAGGGAAGCAAAGAGCAGCACGGGAAACAAAGTTAACAAACCGAAACAACGTGTAGGTCCAGCCCTGGAGGAGCTGCTCAACTAATGTCTTTCGTCCCACCTCTGTTGGCGCGCCTCCTTGCATGAGCTATCTCACTAGACGTGTCTACGCAGATTATTCCGAGCTTGATTGGGGCGTGGGGCAATGCGTGCGGTGGCAGAGTTGGGTAGAGGATGTGTAAGCAGGAACGCTTTCCCCATCTCCCACCCCTCGCCCTCCTGCTTTCTGCCCTTGTTTGTTTTCGACTCATTCCCCCACCCCTCGTCCTTGTCATTTTCCTCGCCGTCCTCGTCCTCGTCGTCGTCGTCGTCCTCCTCCTCCTCCTCCTCTCCTTTCCTTGTCTTCCCCCCCGGTGTGCGTCCCCTCACACTCCCCCTCCTCCTCATTATCCTCCTCTTCCTCCTCCTCGTCCTCACGTCCTCCTCCTCCTCTCCCTCCTTCCCCTTCTGTCTGCTCTTCCCTTCTTTTCCCTCCCCCCCCCGTTCGCTTATCCTTCCTCCTCTCCCTCTCGCCTCCTCTCTGCGCACCCCGCCCGCCCCCTCCCTCCTTCCCTTCATCCCGCCTCCTCCCCCGTCTCCTCCCCTCCCTCCACGGCCGGTCCTCCCGCGGCCAGCGCGGGTCCCGCGCTCCCAGAGCGGGAGCCAGCCCCCCCCTATAGGGACGGGGCTCACGCAACGGGGTTCGGCGCCGGCGGGGGTCAGCCAGGGCCTTCTGCCTGGCCTGCGTTTGGGAGCCACACGTGTGGCCGATCCCCCCTCTCCGCCCTCCGCTGGCCCAGGTTTGGTTTGGAGCTGCTCCGTGACCGGCTGGGCTTGATAGGGCCCTGGCCGACCCGGGTCTGTGCTTACCAGGGTTAGGGCGTGCCCGACAGGGACGGGCCACTCGTCTCCATCACTGGAGGACCCCCACAGACGCCTCTGGGTCCTCGCAGAGGCCCCCCCCCCAAGAGCCAACAGCGTCCAGAAACTTCAATCCT
Source organism: Prorocentrum cordatum (assembly GCA_963575745.1). Taxonomy (NCBI): domain Eukaryota; class Dinophyceae; order Prorocentrales; family Prorocentraceae; genus Prorocentrum; species Prorocentrum cordatum. The sequence goes on along the minus strand of CAUYUJ010014266.1, from coordinate 416,624 downwards.
CGATCCTCGATTTCCCCCAAATCTTTTATTCACCCTTTCGCGACGACCCTCCCTCCCTCCCTCCCTGCGACGACGACAAGGAGACGACGACGACGACGACGACGACGACGACGACGACGACGACGACGACGACGACGACGACGACGACGACGACGACGACGACGACGACGACGACGACGACGACGGCGACGACGACGACGACGACGACGACGACGACGACGACGACGGACGACGACGACGACGACGACGACGACGACGACGACGACGACGACGGACGACGACGACGACGACGACGACGACGACGACGCACGACGACTTTCGACCACGACGACGACGACGCACGACGACTGTCGACGACGACGGCGACGACGACGCCGACGACGACGACAAGACGACGACGCCGACGACGACGACAAGAAGACGACGACCTCGACGGCCCCAACGGCCTCGACGACGGTGTTCGGCGAAGCCGCGGAGGCCTCCCTGGGGGACGACATGAAGCGGCGGCTCCAGGCCTCGCTCCAAAGCACGGAGAAGGAACCTCAGTGGCCGCCGCAGCCGCCTCTGTCGTCGTCGTCGTCGTCGTCGTCGTCGCGGCGGCGTCGTCGTCGTCATCGTCGTCGTCATCGTCGTCGTCATCGTCGTCGATGGTCGTCGCCGCCGCCGCTGCGGCCGCCGTTGTCGTCGTCGTCGTCGTCGTCGTCGTCGTCGTCGTCGCCGTCCTTGGTGTTGTCGTCACGGCGGTGCTTGTAGTCGTCGTCAGAGGGGAGGATACGGGAGGAGGAGGAGGAGGAGGAGGAGGAGGAGGAGGAGGAGGAGGAGGAAGAGGAGGAGGAGGAGAACGAGGAGGAGGAGGAGGAGGAGGAGGAGGAGGAGGAGGAGGAGGAGACTGACGTGGAGGACGGACGGGGAGCGTGAGGAGCTTCGAGGGAGCAGGGAGGTGGGCGGAGACTCTGAAGGCTCTGCCTTATAGCGCAGCGGTATGAGTATTACTCCTGCCGCCATGCCTGAGCCTCTCAGGACACGCGAGGAATGAGAAGTCGAATAGGTCTTCGTTGTTACGTGATGGCAAACGGTTTGTTCTTTGGCAGCACAAGGTTCAGCATTTTTCACCTGATGTTCTAGATACGCGGTTGATTCTTCAGCAAGGTCAGATAACCAAGCACCGAGGGCTTCCACTGACACGACGTTGATGCGCCCATGCGGTGGGCAGGTGGGTACGTGCACTACCAGGCTCCCCCCATAGCCCATAGTCTCCGCCGCCTGGGAAGCAATATAACCAGACAGCTGAAATGAGTATAGAGCATCCCGTAGTTGCGGATAAGAGTGATGCGGCGGAATCGGAGTGGGTCGCGGGTGGGTTACGGGCGGGTCGCGGGTGGGTCGGGGTGGTCGCGGTATGGCGTGTGGGTCGCGGGTGGGTTTCGGGCGGGGTCTCGCGGGCGGGTTCGCGGGTGGGTCGCGGGCGGGGTCGCGCGGTGTGTCGCGGGCGAGTCGCGGACGGGTCGCGGGCGGGTCGCGGGGTGGGTCGCGGGCGGGTCGCGGGCAGGTCGAGGGCGGGTCGAGGGTGTGTTTTGTCGTGGGTGGGTTGCGGATCGCGTCGCGTGCGGGACGACGACACGGGCGGGTCGCGGGTAGGTCGCGCGTGGGTCGCGGGCGGGTCCCCGACGGGTCGCGCGGTGGGTCGCGGGTCGGTCGCGGGCGGGTTGCGGGGTGGGTTGCGGGTGGGTCGTGGGTGGGTCGAGGGTGGGTCGCGGGTGGGTCGCGGGTGAGCCGCGGGTGGGTCGCGGGTAGGTCGCGGGTGGGTCGCGGGTGGGTCGCGGGTGAGTCGCGGGTGGGTCGCGGGTAGGCCGCGGGTGGGTCGCGGGTGGGTCGCGGGTGAGTCGCGGGCCAAGTCGCGGGCGGGACGACGACACCAGTCAACAAACAACAAACAACAAGCACCAAACACCAACAGCAACAACAATCCGCATCGCGGAACCCACTTCAGCCACGCACCCAGGGACAGCGAATGATCGTTCGCCCCCCTCACTCTGACATGTCAGAGGACTGCCCACCCAATCGCCGCAACTCGCCTACCACACGAACAGTGCGTATAAGCGAACGATCCGCCCGGGGACTCGCAACACAACGTCCATGTAAGCAGCATGTAAGCGTGATACTTCATGCAACCTCCAACACCAGCAATGATGAACCCACGATATGAGCGTACTGGAGAACACCACGGGAAGGAGGGAAGTGCGCCACCATCCATTTTTTAAGCAATTCATAAGCTCCCAACTCATTACTGTCTGCCCAAGGCTTTATCTTTCTTCGCCAACAGGATGAGCTATCCGACAGTGCGCTTTCGCCGAGTGCCAGCCCTGATGCCCCCCAAGCGCCACGTGGAGGTGAAATATTCGATTCACACCTCCATCGCGAAACACCCAATATGCTTACGGAGACGCCTCAGGCCGAATGTTGAGGGAGAAGGAGATGAGGCAGGAGGAGTAGAAGGATTAAAGAGAAAGAGCTGGAGGAAGAAGGGGGAATGTGGAAGTAGGAGGGGTAGGGGAGTAGGAGGAAGGGGGAAGAGGAATGAGCGTGGGAGGGAGGTTGGAAGGAGGAAGGAAGGGAGAGAGGGAGGGATGATGAAGAGGAGGAGCAGGACGAGGAGGAGAAGTTAAGGGACGGAGCGATGAGAGAGGAGGTAGGATGAGGATGCGGATGAAGAGAAGCAGGAGCAAGGGAGAACGCAGCAGGTAGGATGCTCGGGAGAGAGAAGCGAAAGAAGGTTTGAGAGAAGGGGGGTGATGAGGGAGGATCGAGTAGGCTGGAGGGGAGGAGGAGTGTATTCCCCAGGGCCTGGGAAGTGCATTCCCCAGGGGGACGGGAGCCCTCGTAGCTCACGGACGCGAGGCGCCGACGCCCCGCCCCGACCCCGAGAAGGTGGAGACCCACCGCTCGGGAGCCAGGGGTCCTGCTCCTGATCTTCATGACCTTCCACGGCAGCTGGGACAACTGGTGGGCATACGTATGCAACGCAAGCCACACATCGACTTCTACGCCCCCTGTCGCCGCGTGCTGATCGTACCCATCCCACAGCCCTGTGGGGCGTTGAAGTGGCAGGAGCTTGCGGGAGTTATGATCGACGGCGACCATGCTCCTCGCACCACGCCGTGAGCTCAAGGAAGTGAAGTAGTAAACTGGGGTGATGGTTTTACTTCAGGTGCGTCCACCAGGTTGCATGCACCAGTGCTCACGTCTCCAGTAAAGCCTGCTGCAAACTCCTGGTTTAGTTTTGCGTGTTTTCCAAAGCTTGTGCCTCTTTGTCTGCCCCCCTTCCTTCTCGGCCCGCTGCGTTGGTGATTTTGAGTTTGGCTCGGCCCGCAGCCCTGCCCTTGTATAGCCTGGAGCGTTGCCGACTTCGCATGGCTGGTAAGGGCGGCTCCCGCTATGCTGCACTATGCTTATCCTGCACATGGTGTGTTGCGCCGTTTGAAAATCACTGCTCGCCGCCAGCCCGAGGCTAGAGGGTCGCGTGCTGATGTGCGGGCTTCCCACCAGTGGGTGGTAAGCTTCGTATTTTGCGTCCGTGGACGCGCACACGCGCGGGCCGACCTTGCGGTTGGTTCTGTGAACGCGCGCGAGACCTCCGCGTTGGAGTTGCGTCTTCAAAAAAGCAGGAACACGGGAGAAAACAGCAAGTAGGATGTTCGGGAGAGCGAAGCGAAAGGAGGTTTAAGAGAAGGAGGGTGATAAGGGCGGATCGAGTAGGATGGATGGGAGGAGGGGTGGGGGAGGAACAACAACAACGAAACCCAACCAAGCCTGACGAGATCCTGATAACGTGCCAGCCGCTAGAAGCCCTCGCGCACCGTGGTTTCGATTGCGTCGCTGAGAGGTGCACGTGTTGCCAGCACGGTTTGGTGTGCCGATGGAACATCACATTGGGTATGCCAAGGCACTGCTCGGCTTTCAGTAGATGCGTGGCATTTGATTTTGTTTGGTGGCAGCGGAGTTGCTGGTGTTGCTCTTGGTGGTCTGGGCGCATTGTGTATTCTTCCAGCACTATACAAACACATAGGTGTCCTTCGAGAAGGACGGCGATGTTCGACGGACCACGGAACACGGGCGGCGGACAACGGGACGACGACGACGACGACGACAGCGACGACGACGACAGCGACGACGACGACGACAACAGCGACGACGACGACGACGACGACGACGACGACGACGACGACGACCCCGCCTCCCTCCCTCGACGAGGACCTGTGGGCCGAATACCCGGAGGAGGCTGGCACCTTCGAGGGTGGGGCCCTCCGCTCACCCACTGGGTCTTTGACGGGTTCAATCGGGGGCGGAGGTATGATGATGAGGAGGAGGAGGAGGAGGAGGAGGAGGAGGAGGAGGAGGAGGAGGAGGAGGAGGAGGAGGAGGAGGAGGAGGAGGAGGAGGAGGAGGAGGAGGAGGAGGAGGAGGAGGACGGGAGGAGGAGGGGGGGAGGAGGAGGAGGGAGGAGGAGGAGAGGAGGAGGAGGAGGAGGAGGAGGAGGAGGAGGAGGAGGACGGGAGGGAGGAGGAGGAGGAGGAGGAGGAAGAGGAGGAGGAGGAGGAGGAGGAGGAGGAGGAGGAGGAGGAGGAGGAGGAGGAGGAGGAGGAGGAGGAGGGAGGAGGAGGAGGAGGAGGAAGAGGAGAAGAGGAGGAATGAGGAGGAGGAGGAGGAGGAGGAGGAGGAGGAGGAGGAGGAGGAGGAGGAGGAGGGAGGACGAGGAGGAGGAAGAGGAGGCGGAGGAGGAGGAGGAAGGGAGAGGCGGAGGAGGAGGAGGAGGGAAGGAGGAGGAGGAGGAGGAGGAGGAGGAGGAGGAGGAGGGGAGGAGGAGGAGGAGGAGGAGGAGAGGAGGAGGCGGAGTAGGAGGAGGAGGCGTAGGAGGAGGAGGAGAGGACGAGGAGAGGAGAGGGGATGGGGAGCAGGAGGAGGAGGAGGAGGAGGAGGAGGAGGAGGAGGAGGAGGAGGAGGAGGAGGAGGAGGAGGAGGAGGAGGAGGAGGGAGGAGGAGGAGAGGAGGGGGGGGAGGAGGAGGCGGAGGGGGAGGAGTAGGAGGAGGAGGAGGAAGAGGAGGAGGAGGAGGAGGAGGAGGAGGAGGAGGAGGAGGAGGAGCGGGCTTTTCTCGCCTTGAGCCACAGTATGTTTACGATTCCGTGGCTATAAAAAGTAGCAGCTAGGGCACTCTGCCCTATCCGGCGGTGGCGACGTAGGAAGCCTCAAGAGATGTCTGAAGTCGTTCCAGGGGCCTACTATTCTCACTCTGATTCTGTGCTTCTACGACTGATCGGCCCGGCCCCCTCTAGGCCTGGATGTTCACCAGGTCGCTCTCTGTGAACTCGCTCCTGGAGGCTATCTCCTTGACAGTAATCACGTTCTCGATGCCGGTCTTCATTTTGAGTAGTCGTCGATGTCGTATCATTCCCGATAATAAGTAATCCTGCATCTGCGGAAACTGCCCTGGCTTTGTGAGGCTGTCCATGACCATGACTTCGGTCGGCCAGTGGTAGAATCTCCGCAATCGTCCTGATAGTCTGTCCTCTCTGAGACTGAGGATGCTAAGACGCTGTGTCTTGTCAACTGGAATTCCTTTCATTCCCGTCACGAGCTGGTAGAGGTCGTAGCAGTCGGTGATGATGTCGATCGGGATGATCGAGTGCCCTTCATCCTGCATTAGCATTAGATTCTTGAGGGCACCTCCTGCAGTCTTGTCCAATGTCGGTCTGGCAATCAACTCGGTGAACCTCAGTGCCGTGAATTGTGCTGCTTGTGAACCTCCGACTGCTGCCACCGTCTCTGCATGACTTGTCGAATATGATACTCGCTTGGACTTCCTGCTCTGACCTATTAGTGGATGCGCTGCATCAAAGACGTTGTCGTATGAGGTCTTCGAGACAATGCCATGACGATTGAACTCTACTTCGCGATCTTCCATCAAGAAGAGCCCCTGAGCTTCATGTGCATATGACGTCGTCTTGGTGGCATGAGCTGCATCATTGATACTTACCAAGCGGAATGGTCCATTCATCTTGCGATAGTACAGACCTGCTCGTTCTCGATTCTTCTTAGCTCTCTCTAGCACACTCTTCAACTGCTTGAAGTCTCCAATTGTTGGGGCCGTCTGCTTCGTCTGCATCTGTGTCGTGGCCGCGCTCAGATCCCAACGTGTCTGAAGAAGATGAAGTAGTTGACTGCATAGCGATCTATATTGATCGTGCTCACTGGCCGTACATGGTGAGCCGTCATTCTTACTTCGTTCTTTGTCCAACTGTGGTGATTCTATCGTGTCCAGGTAGGCGTCCTGACTCAGAAAGATAGTGCCATCTGGTAGTCGATGATATTCGATGCCAAGATGAGTGAAGGGCATGGTCTTCCTCGTGATCTTGCCGAACTTCTTCTCCAGCAAATCATGTGCCCAATTCAGCCATGACTGCCTGCCTGTCGGGAAGAGATCATCCACATGTACTGTAGTCGCTAGCGTGAGCTCCTCCGTCTTGTCATCATGCCACACAAAGCAGTTCTCGTCCAATAGTGCTCGCTTGCCCGCCATCTTGTCCTTGATGTGGAGCGTCAGCGCTGCCTGCCATAGCAGTGGGGCATCAATGAGTCCTGGGACTGGTTTCACACACTCAAGTACATATAGATGTTGTTGATCATCTGGAATCTTGGCGAACATCTCCGACAACTGCTTGAGGTGGCGCCATGCGTTCGCTGGAGGAGCTATGTAGACCTCGCGCTTCTCTCGTACATCTAGTCCAAGCTCACGAGATCGTTCGGATAATTCACTGAACCTCAAGCCCTGCATGAAGGCTGATGAAATGTCCCAGCTTTCTGTCACAAAGCCTGGTTCACATTGACTTATCGATGCCATCATTCTTTGCGATACTCTTGCTGCCGTCGAAGAGTGTCTGTCCACAGCCCATTTCTGATTGTCCAAGAAACCTCGTCCACAGAGTCTGCAGCGCACGACCCATTTCTCCTTCCACATCCATCGTCTGACCCAAGTAGCGTCGATGAAGTTGGCGTTGTTACACTCGGTCTTCAACTTGGGCCTGAAGCAGTCGTGCTTGACGTAGTTCTTGATCTCATTGTGGTCGGATTCTTCTATCTGGGGCCAGAGGCTCTCGAACTCGGATTCCTGAATCAATTGCTCGGCTTGGGGCGCATATATCTCCACCATCTCGTGATCCATCGAGTCCAGGTAGAAACATCGCGAGGGACCGTGACTCTCCAAGCCCTTGAAGATACAGCAGGAATCTGTGGTAGTCCATGGAGACGTTGCAGCATGATGATGTGTAGTGATGTCCGGAGGGCTTGGATAGAGCTTATCAGGAAAGTGACTGATCTCATATAGCTTCACCAACTCCTCCGTATGTGTGATGACTGATCTATCTGATGTGTGGCCTGCATACCACGTGTGCAGTGCGTCTGCGTCCTGCAACGGGATTGGTTCGTCCTCGTGATCGTTCGTCACCCCAACCTCGGGAACCTCCATCAACTCACCAAGCGCGTTGGCCAGAATGCCAGAGTCATTGACATTCATCGTGTTCTCCTCGCCATGGCTGCCTGTTTGAGCCGAGACTGCTTGTCCATCTTGAACTGGTTGAAATCCTCGATCATGATGCGGATCATCTCCAGGTGCTGGTCCATCTTGAAGTGGTTCAGTAGTTGGTCGCGCTTGTTTCCGCTGATGTCCAAGGTCGATGATGCTGTCGTCCAAATCGGTCTCCTGTCGTGCTCTCGGGTCATGCCGAGTCCTGGTCGTGGTGTCGTCATTCTGTTCAGCGACTGGCACCAGTTGCCTTGATGTTGATGCGGTCCCGGAATCTGGTCGTCTCGGTGAGTGTGATCGTGATCGTGGAGCTGCTGATGCTGGGTGTCGTGCTCCTGCTTCTTCTGGAAGTTGTTGGGCGCTGTCTGCATGAATACTACGTTCAAGAGCTTCAACTTCCTCATGTATCTCCATCAGCTTGCTCATCTCCCGTTCCAGATTCTCATCATCAATCAGCTGGCTAAGATCTTGCTCGAGTCCGTCATTGAACTCTGCCGGTGAAATCGATGCTGCTCCTGCTGATGGCTGAAACACTCCATCTCCGTCATCGTCGCGTCTCTGTGTCATCTGAGTCCGAGCTGCCGCTGCTGCTGCAGTGGTCTTCTGCTTTGCGATCGTCTGAATCACACCGCGTAGCTTTTCCAGGATAGGCGGAACCGCTTGTTCAGGTGCTGCCAGTTCCTGATGTTGCTCTGCGGTTGATGGAAATACTGGCTGCGCTGGTGTCTGAGTAAGTCGTGGTGCTTCTGCAGGTGTCACTGGCGATGCTGGTGTGATCGGAGAGGCAGGAGGCATCGTCTGATCATCCACCTCGATGGGCATTGTGTGCTGCAAGATGCTGGGTGGATCATACGGATCGTCGTCAAGAAACGGTATGTCGCTTAGATCAGGATGCTGGTAGGTGCCCGGGTTGTCGTCACCATACCGATGCTTTGATACCAATAATAGAAAATGGTACTTGTCCCAGTCGGCGCCTACGAACTTCACCATGTTGATCGGTTGACTCGGATCGATGTCGCTGCTGTAGTAGTCTTCTCGGTGTCGATCTCGCCAGGCCACGATCACTCCATGTGTGAATTCACTCAGACCCTTTAGCTGTCGTTGTCCTTGACCGTAGATGATGCCGTCCACGCTCGTCATCCGAAAGATGGTCATACCCACACTCTGTGCCAGCAACCATGTCGGAGGAGGTGTCTGCAGTAGTTCCGGTGGTGTCGGTTGCTCGTTGAAGATACCCATGCGATACACGATGCCTGGTGGTGTGCCTTCAATGATCTCGAATAACTCCGTGAGCTTCATCGTGCTGCCGCTGCCGAGGTACACTTGATATTTGTCCCAGGATGTGCCCAGGACGTAGAAGCTCATTCGTCGTGCTCGCATGTGCCTTGTCGGTATCTTGTATGGCTGATTCTGATGAATCACGATGGCCGCCGCCTTGTCCTTGTCAAGGCTGATGAACTCCGCTGGACCTCGCCAGCCATCTTGATCTCTCCTGGCTGGTGTACGCCAAATATCTATTTGATCATGAGGTTTGAGCGTCTCGATCCACTTGGCGTCCTGAGCTTGCTGACGTGTATTGGTGGCCTTGGCGATCCTTTCCTCGATGATGGCCTGCAGGATGTTAGACTTTGCCAAGAGCCTGAGGCGCAAATGCTGCTCGGTCGGGTCCGGCGTGAGATCCATCGCACTCTGAGTAGCCGTCAGGGTTCCTGCTTCCGGATCGTAGGCGTCCTTAGGCATGTATCCGAACAACCCTTGGGCTGGAACCGAGCCGCCGTAATTCATGAAGAGATTTGCCACCATCGCTGATTCCTCCACTATGTCCTCGTCGCTGATGTCGGTCAGGCCTTGCTTGATCACGTCGCGCTTCGTCTTGAGAGCAGTCAGCTTCAAGGTCTGAATCGCTCGCTCTGCCAGGCCTGTGGTGGTGTGTCCGTCAGCTCCACCAAATATCAGCCGTAGATTGTATCTGTCTGCCACCAGCGCCACGTTGTCATTTGTCATACCGCCTTCTTGATCCATCACCAGGTTGTCCATCGGCCCGAAATACCGAATCCAGTGACCAAGCATTGCACGTAGAACGTCCTTGCCCTGCTTGGTAGCTAAATGGCATGCGATGCGGTACCTGATGCATTCGTCGATCATCATCAGCCAAGTCTTCTCGAATACGAAGAACAGATCTGCTTGGACGCGCTCATTGAAACGAACTGCGATGGTCATCTTGATACTCGGCTTGTTCATAGCTCGCTGTCGCTGCAAGCAGGTTTCGCAGTGCTCGGCCAGACCTTTGCATAGCTCTCGAATAGGTGCAGGTAGTCCAAGAGCTCGAATCATCCTCTCGATCTCAAAGTCTGGAGGGTGAAAGAACTTGTAGTGAAGGCCCATGAGCAGCTTGATGCGTTCTTCGTCCGAGGCAGCCTGGGTCAACTTCTGAGCTAGCTTGCCCAGGTCGAAGGAAGGTTTGATGATCGTGACCTTTGATGCCGATGTCGTCGGTCGTGATGCCACTGGCATTGGAGGCGGTGGAATCGGATCTGCTGCTGGTGGTTCTGCTGCTGCTGCTGCTGGTGGTTCTGCTGCTGCTGCTGCTGGTGCTGGTGCTGGTGCTTGCTCGTCTGCTGGTGCTGGTGCTGGAGGAGGTGCTGGCTCTCCAACCTGTGCTGCTGCTGCCTGAGGTGCTGCTGCAGCGGGAGCTGCTCCTGGTCCAGGAACCGGCTTGAATCTGCAACCATCCTCTCGTGTGTGTGGTACCCCAGAACCTGCACCATGCTGACAGCGTTTGCATTTCCAGTAAGCCTGTGTCCGGCAGGAGTGCATGTGCTTGACCATGTCCTTGACCAATGATCGGCACAACCCAACTGGATAAACTGCTGCCAAAGCCGTTCGCTTGCGACCCTTGTCGTCGGTGCCTTGCAGCTCCGCATGTGGTGTTGTGCATTTGCAGGATCTGGATGTGCTTCGCAGCCGCGTCGAACTTCGGAAGAAGGTCCTCTTGCGAATCGGCAACTTCAGATCCACACTCCAAGCTCCATGCGCGCACTGGTCAGTAATGTTGTCATGCATCTCGCGCATCAGGATGTCTGGGATCAGACGAAGATCAGACTGCTTCCAGATAGCTGATCGAGATGGGTTCTCCATGATAAGCTGACTTCCTCTGCGCTCCAGTGCGGGCGCATACGTCTGAGCTGTCCATGTCAATATCGGTCGTTCGTAGTCTCGCCTGCTTTCCAACTCAACAGGCTCCGCGTTGTTATTTGATTGAGACCAGGGTCGACAGTAGAACTCCATTAGTGAAAATAATGGCACAAAAGCTTCGTGTAGTTCAAGTAGCAGCTGCTGATGATCTGGTCGATGTAGATCCCAGCCATAGCGATAGTCGATAGGTGGTAAAGTTATCAGGTGATTCCGATAGGCTGCACAAGAAACTCCAGAGGTACCTGAAAAGACTTCCACCATCAGACTCGTCTTGTGAGCTACTGAACGCATATGCTGAATGAAGTCTCGAACGTGTTCTGGTCGAATCATCGGTAACCGAGATGTCGTGTAAAACTTCTCGTCCATGAACTCGTACTCTCGAGCCATTCGATGACAATCTGCATGCTCGAAGTTACTTGGCCATTCATTTTGAGAGTATCTGTTGCTGCCGAACTGTCTCCATACATCATAGAACTCTGTGGCGTCCTTGTTCTGATAAGATCCATACGTCTGTCTCGATGGCGGTGTCGTTGAAGGTGCTGCCAGTTTACTTATCTCACTCTGATTCTGCGCTTCGGGGCATTGTGGTTGACTGGCCGTGTGTAGCTGAACCTTGGGCTTCCGGCGATGATCAAATGCTGAGAACAACTTAGATATCCTTTCCTCGATCAGGCTGACCATCTCCTCTACCACTTGCTCTGACTGAGGCTTGAACACGTCGATCGGTAGAAGATAGTGCCCAGAATCTGTCAGCAATACTCGAGCCATCGTAGAGACTTTATCGTCAGGTACGAACGCCAGGATGCCATCACCATTGCGATACATGTTCTCGAACAGGATGCACTTTTGCTTGATCATGGTGCTGTTGGGCAGGAGGCCCGGGCACCTTGCGCCAGGACCGCCTATCATGTCCGCCTGGTAGGTGGTGCCCTTCGCCATGCCTTCGACCCAGATCGGTCCGAGAAACTCGCCACATGAGGGGTCTGCTTGACCGTTGATGCCCGTGAAGGTCGCCTGAGAAGACCGGATGTTGTAGGAGATGCCTTCAGGCTGATACAAGTCCATGTTCCACTCCAACAACGTCTCCGTGCCAAGTAGGCCTTCCGCTGCTCCTGGGTCAACGATCAATCCATGTCGAGGCTTGCCTTTCACTGTATGCAGTATCGCGTAGGGGTCATCGTTGCCGTTCTTACCTTCCAGGAATGAGCTGTGTCGCTGATCATCATATGTCGGCCTCTGCGGACAACCAAGCAATTGAAGTGATTGATCTGCTTTTGCAGGCAATGTCTGCTGACAACCAGATATCCTAGATGATTGAGTAGATTCGTTCATCGTGTCATTGTCATCTGAAGAGTTCCTCTGGTCATTCCTGTCAGTGCCACCTGTGATGCTCACCTGGTTCTTCATGACCACCAAAGCGTACTGCTTAGATAACTTCTGGGCCAGCGTCAAAGCTGGAGCCTCGCTTGCCGATGATGATGCCGTCGTGTCACGAAGCACCGATCTCAGAGGCGTCCGGCTGACTCGATCATCTGGAAAAGGAGAGGCTGAACCCAGTATGGGTGGTCGAACCGGTCGCTGCCGTTCTGGTGTTGGTGCCTGCGTGTACCAGTCAGAGGGCTCGTCCGCGTCGATCTGATACGAACCACCTTCTGGTACTGCACACTCGGAACCGGTAGCCATGTGATATCGCTCCACAGGTATTGTGCTTGCCGTCGAGGTAGTCGGAGTAGCAACGTTGATCCAAGAGCCAGGCGGCCTCGTTGTCATCTGTGGTGTCGCCGAACTCGATCCTGCGGATGCTTGTGCTGCAGTCGGGTCCGAGGTAGAGAGACCCACAACGTTTGCATAGTGACGGCTGCGTCCGCCTTTACCTTTGCCTTTCGTCGAGGTCGAGCTCTGCTGCTGCTGCTGCGGCTGCTGCTGTTGCTGTCGATCCTTGGCGGGGCAGTGAGCTCGATCATGCCATTTGCTTCCACATATATCACATCCGTCGTGTCGCTGACCTGCACCGCTCATGCGATCGTTGCCGTTGCCGCTGTGACCTTTGCCTTTGCCACGTCCTTTGCCTTTCATGGGAAAGCGCCGTCTAAATCCGCCTCGTCCTCGACCTTTGCCTTTGCTCTTGCCACGCTTGCCTTTGCCACATCCTTTGCCACCGTAGTAGGTGTCGTTGTCGTCTTGCTCTGCCTCGTAGTACTCCGTCATCTCGCCGCTGTCATCGTACTTGGCCCAGATGTCATCGTATTCCTGGAAGTACCATTCACCATCTGCTGTAGCCGTCCAGCCGAAATCCTGGTCATAGCCCCATTCGTATTGCTCGTCGTTGTAGGCCTCATACCAGGTCTCCACCATGTCGTCTGGATCGGCTCCGTCTCCCTGTTCACCATACCAGGCCCACTCGTTGTGTTGACCAACCTGGTCCTGTTTGCCGAGCCTCATCATCAGGCCCTGCAATACTCGATATTGGGATAAATCACCTGCCACGTGTAATTTCAAATCGTCGAGCCTCTTATCTGATAATCCACTGTTCTTCAGCAAGAAGTGACTGCGGCCTGTGTCAATCATAACCAAGCCGCCTTCCTCGCATGCATCTTCGAATGCCAGCTCAAACGATGAGATCCATGTCGGGATATCCTGATGATGTCCTCTCCGGCAATCGAAGAATGAGTCCAAGACAATGCCAACTCGATCCTGATCATGTAATTCATATATTGCCTTCTGCTGATTCAAGAAGTGTTTGATGCCTGGTTGATCTTCTTGCTGATGGGGAGGATTGGCCAATTGTGCCGGCAGAGCGATAGCTTCATCTCCTCGATACTGAACTCCGTGTCGTACGTGAGTGAATGACATGGCTGCGGTGAAGGGCGCGCCCTGAAGTCGTGAGACTATCAGCGGGCCGATCCGTTCATATTGATTCTCCTCGGTGATCCTCCACCACAGCTTCAGCTTCTGCATATATCGTCGGAACGTGTAACCTCTGACATGCGGGCGCCAGCCCGGTGGAACGAACTTCGTGAACTCCTCGAGCTGAAGCGTGCCTTGCTGTCTGTCGCCGCCTTGCTGCTGGTGCGCCATGTCGGCGCCACAAAAAACAAAGTACAAGTAGTAGAAAACAGTGCCGTAGATCAGGCGTGTCCGCCTGAGCCTCCTCGATGTGCTGGTGGTACTTCGCGTGCCCGCGGTACTCGTTGCACTCTTGGAGGAAGTCGTCGTCGTGGTACCCCGCGTACACGCGGGACTTCGCGCACTGGTCGTCCAGCGCGCACTAGTACTTGCAGTAGTCGTATCTGCCTGCGGAGGCGCGGGCACGCGCGGCGCTGGCCGCGCGGAGGGCCGGCCGACCGGAGGGTGGCCCGCGGAGCTTGATAGCTCCGCTACCAAAGCGGGCTTTTCTCGCCTTGAGCCACAGTATGTTTACGATTCCGTGGCTATAAAAAGTAGCAGCTAGGGCACTCTGCCCTATCCGGCGGTGGCGACGTAGGAAGCCTCAAGAGATGTCTGAAGTCGTACCAGGGGCCTACTATTCTCACTGGAGGAGGAGGAGGAGGAGGAGGAGGAGGAGGAGGAGAGGAAGAGGAAGAGTTCGATTAGTTGTGGGAGGAGCAGGAGGAGCAGCATATAGCAAATTTGCGCAGCGATGCTGCAAATCATACTCCCGTCCCAGGTCTCTTCTTCATACGCCCCTGCAGGTCTTCCTTTTCATTCGAAGAAGCGCGCCCCTCTTGAAACACCAGCACAGTTGGGCCTGCCATTTTGGCGAGGGCACCGCTCTGCCAGAAGGGATGTCCTTGCATCTTTCGGGCGCGAGGTCTGGAACGCGAAAGCAATGACCATACAGTTCAACGAGGTGTCGAGGATGAGGAGGAGGAGGAAGAGGAGGAGGACGATGAGGAGGACGAGGAGGAGGACTAGGAGGAGGAGGAGGAAAAGGAGGAGGATACCGAGGAGGAGGAAGAGGAGGAGGAGGACGAGGAGGAGGAGGCGAGGAGGCCGGGAGGCGGGCGCTGCCGAGGCCGAGGCAAGGTGCAAGGGGCGCGAGGCCTCCTGCGCGATATGCCTCTTCTCGAAGACGGGCCGCCCCCTCATCCGTGTAGCTCTTCTGCACATGCTCACACTCGTGGCCACTGCACACGTCGCGGAAGGCGCCAGCGGCAGCTCCACGTGAAGAAGCCCTGGATCCGTGCAGGGCTGCACGCGTGGAGTCTCCAGATCTGTGTGCTCAGCGACGTGTCTGGCGCGAGCCACGTCTTGAACACGAGCAGTCCTCTGTCTTGCTAGATGCTGCATGCAGCACGAGTGCGCGCGGCGCGGCGCTGAGGCGAGAGCCCGAGGTTGGAAGCGATCCTGTGCTCCATGCGTCAGACTGTTGCCTTGGCGTCGCTCGGACGTGTGCATTTTCCCTCCTGCGAGGACGATGGCGAGTTGCAGGATGACGAGGCGGGTGTTTCGCGGCTCTGGGGCGGCTGGCCCGCTTGGATCGGGAGTCTCCGTCCAGCCGTGAAGCTGCGGCACAATCTGTGAGCCCTTCTTCCAGCCGTGACACTGCCGGGGATTGTTACAGTCGGGGCGCTGAAGAAGGAACCCTTTTCGTTGGGGAGGGGCTCGGTGTTCCTTGATTGTTTCAAAGTTTGCCTCGGGTTTTCCTGGGGTTTTCCATAGGACATCGAGGTTGACCTTATGGGAAAAAGGGGCCTCGTTCCTTATTCAGGGTTCCTTAGGTCCACGCCTCGACTGTACAACGAATGTGCGGGGCGCTCAGGAGAGAGCCACATTTTGAGTGCTGCCTCCCCTCCATCCGTGAAGCGGTTGCGAACTTGTAGGACGACTGTGCGCGAAGTTCCGCTGAGAGCTGCATTTGGAAAGCGACACCCCTCCATCCGTGAACCTGTTGCGCACTTTCAGGACAAACTTGCGCGGCGTTACGGTCAGAGCTACACTTTGGAGATAAGTCGACCTCGTCAAAAAAGTGTTTGACGGCCGGTCTGGGACCCCCCCCAAGACCGGTGCAACCGCGCCAAAATTCGGACCCCCCCAGAAGCATCGTTTGACGTTTCGATCTGGACCCCCCCCAAAGAGGAGTGTCTGGGCATGCATTTTGGGACCCCCCCGAGAAAACGGCGACGACGACGCCGGTGACGACGACGCGGACAACGGCTACGACTACAACGCCGATGATGACCGCGACGACGATGCCGACGAAAACGGCGCCGACGACACGGACGACGACGATAACACCGACGACGACGACGCCGACGACAACACCGACAACGGCGACGGCGCTAACAACGACGGCGAGGACGACGACGACGACCACGAAGACGCAGACGACGAAAACGGCGACGACGGCGATGATACCGACGACACCGTCGATAACGATGGCGACGCCGACGACAATTACGACGTCGACACCAGGACGACGACTACTACGACGACGACGGCGACGACGACACCGACGACATCGATGACGACGACGACGGCGACACCGACGACGACGAACACGCCGAAGGGGACGACACGAATACGCCGAAGGGGTCGATGTCGTTGTCGTCGGTGATGGCGTCGGCGTCGTCGTCGCGGGGGTCGTCGTCGTCGTCGCAGGCGTCGTCGTCATCGGTGTCGTCGTCGTCGCCAGGGAGCTGGCGACTGGCGGGGAGCTGGGCACCCCCAAAACCTTTATCAGATGTCGAGAAAATTGAGACCCCCCCAAAAGTTTTGCATGACAGCCCGAAGTAGACCCCCCCCAGACAGGCAACAAAAGCTCCCAAATCGAGACCTCCCCACATTAGACCCCCCTCAGAAGCAGACCCCCCCCCATTGTTATGAGATCCGGAGAAGACGCTTCGCGTAACCCCACAGTCCAGGTCTAGCAGTCTAGGTTCGGACTCCGCGGCTGCATCGACGTCAGTGCATTGGTCAATGGCTCACGGCGACTCGCGCCCATGAGTTCTAGTGAGTGGGTGAGTGAGGCTTCCCCTGCCGCCCCTCTTCTGCCCGCCCCTTCCCCGCTCTCTTGCCTCCGAGTGGTGAGCGGTGCGGCCCCACGTGCCCACTGCCCTGCCACTTGGCTGTTTGGCCCCTGCCTGCACTCTCTGGACTGCACGGTTTGAGCTGGCGCCACTGTGCGCCTTCTCTCCGTCTACTCCAGTCTGGTGCCGGCGTCCCCGTTCTCGGGTCGCTTGCATCGTAATAGGGGGGCATTTTGCCTCTTGCAGGTGCACTCGTTGCGTCGGCCTACGCGTCTTCGTAACCAATTCTCTCGCCTGTGCCCCAGACGTGCTTGCCCCGCTTCCTGGACTCTTCCTCGGAGCCGCCAATCAAAAAAGTACCCCCACAGCAACTCCATGAACGATGCTTGGACGAGTTTCATTGGTCAGGGATGTTGAGGACCATGCAATGAAATACCAGGCTGGGGACGCCGTCGTACCCCAAGACGGAGTGGATGAAGGAGGAATCGGAGGAGGATGCGAGAGCTGGGGCGCCGCCCTCGCGTGTCATTCTGTTCCGAGGGAGGTGTTCCTCAATGCCTTTTATGGAACAATATGTGACGTTCTTGGAGTTTCGCGCGCGCTGTTCTCAACGCCCAGTCGTGATACGATGCAGTGGCGTTGGCACTGCTTGTGCATGCGGCGCTCAAGCTTCAACTCCCAGCAGTTATCCTGAGACTGGAATTGCAGCTTTGCGCGGCGCCAGGGCTTCTGTCGCAGCTGGGCCCCGCGCCGCGCGCGCGTCGCCGGCTGTCGCGCGGCTGGGGAACGGCGCGCGTGTGTCAGGATGTGTCAGACGCGCTGCATCTCCGATAAGCGCATCCGGGCCTGCCCATGCCTTCAGCCTTGCATTTGGGCTGGTGCCTTGAGCGAATGAGTTGGCGGATGCAGGAAATCCCCACTGGGGTCCTGGCTTGGGGCTTGGCGGGCGCATCTGTTTTTTGCTGGCAGAGGAGCAGCTTGCGGTGGCATCCAAGAGCGCAGTCCTCGCCTCGGAGGCCAGGCGGGCCGGGCAGATCGTGGCCGCCTTGTGTAGGCAAGGGCGCATCTCGCGCCCTGTCTCCCGGGCCCCGTGCCTCGGAGTGGACTTCGGCGCAGACGGGGTGCTTGCTCGGGCCGCCGCGGCTCAGCGTGTTGTCGAGGCTAGTTTGCGGGCAAGACGGATCTCCGTGTGTGCGAGATCGAGCAGGCAGCGCCAGGTCACGGCGGCTGGAGAGGGTTGCGGGCCAGACGGCGGCGCGCCGCGGCCATCGGGCGCGCGGCGTGTTCGGTGCAGTGCCCCGCGGGCTCCGCGGGGACCTCGGCGCGGCCTGCGGGTCGAATCGGAGGGGGCGGCGCATCGCGACGGCGCTCGACTTGCGGGCCGCGGGCCGAGTCCAGGCGACGCGGCCGCGGCGGGGGTGCGCGATGGAGTTGTGGAGCGATTGCGCCCCTGGGCGTCGGCAAGCGAAGTGCGCCCCGCAGCCATTCGGATTTCGTTGGGGATGATGGATCAGTTGCGCGCTATGCAAGTGCCCGACCGCACGTGGCACGTCCACGGCCCAATCAGTGCAGTGATTGCCTTGTCATTCCTTTACGGGTGGCGCCCAACTTCGTGGCCCGCCCCGCTGGAAGTGGGGCGGCGGCGAGAGCGACGATCCGCGGGCCAAGTCCACCGAGCGGAGATTCCCTGGTGAGCGGATGATCGGCGCCGAGGGCTTGATTGACATCTTAGCAGATTTGACGGGTTCCTTTCCCGCGCAGTCATGGCGGACAGCAGCTCGGCATTTTGCAGGGGGGGGAGGGCGTGCGAAGTGGTATTGGCGACGCGTCTTGCCGCTCTTTGCTCGAGCGCCCAGGGGGCCCCCCAGCGGTGCGCGCCCTGGGCAGACGCGATGGAGGTCATTGCGGTCGGACGCGCGAGGCCGAGGGCCAGGTTCGAGGTGGGTGATCTCGGTCGTCGGCTGAGTGCTCGATGTCTGGCCAAAAGGTGAAGCGTTTAACGAGGCGCCCCTTCGCCGCGGCTGGACCTGCCCGCAGAACGCAGACAGCAGGGCACGCAGCGACTCCGACGCGTGCGCGGCGGGGGCGCTCGCGCAGCGTTAGCAGCGCGAGTGTTTCTGGCGCCGAGGACTGCTCGCTTCGTCATGAACAGCGGTGCCGCCAGTGGAAGGGGGCTACGTGGTTCTTCGGTTCAGATCTCATTGTGGGCGAGGAGGGCGACGGGTGCGCCATCTTGGAAACGGGTTCATCGTGCGAGTCCATCCTCATCTGCGGCGGCGCTCCCCAGCGCAGTTCGGCTGTGGAGGATGGGGCCCGCTCCATGGCCGTCGACAGACAGTGTATCTAGGAGAGGTATTTGGATTTGTTTTGAGGCGGATCACCGGGGCCGTTGGTGAATGTCACCATCAATGAAACGGTCCATATTGGTTTCCCCTAAGTAGATCTACGCGACCTAGGGGTGCTGCCTCGGAGGTATTTGTGGGGTTCCACCAGGCGCTTCAAGCAGGGGGAGCGCGGCCTAGGCAAGGTGCGTGCCATGTTCGTGCGTTCGCACTTGACTGACAGTGAGTCTCCTCCAAAAGGACAGCATGGGCGTTCGAGGGCGACGCGCGTGCGGGCCTCTTGGCAGGGGAGGTTGCTAAGCAGTATCGTGCCGGTGAAGCTATTTGTTTTCGGATCTTTTCTGATGAATAGCGTGCGGAACGGTCAGGCTACGTTTTCTTCGAGCGACAATGGGTTGCATGATTGTGGACCTTCGTCCCAGGCGCGGTGTGGGAAAAGGTCCTCGCATTATCCCGCTCGCCCCTGCCGCAGTGGCTCGCTTGTGTACGCAGCGTGCCTTGAACGAAGATGGCTTTGCTCTGCTCGTAAACGGTCCTCGGCGGCCCAGTTCGCGACTGACTTGCTTGCGTCTCCTTGTTGCAAGCTCGGGCCCTCGAACGGTACTCTACTTAGGTATGCTGTGGGGTCCGGGGTCCACTGTGCGGGGGGCTGCACACCTCGCGTTTTATAGCGTGCCACAAACGCCGCGAATTCTGGCTTTGCGGAGCATGCGGTTCCTGTCTCCTCCGCGCATGCCCGTGGCCTCGGAAAAGGCATGTGGGTACAGCCAATGTTTGAACAAGACAATTCGCAAACATTTGCAGATAATCGTTGATGGACTCTGGCCGAAATTTTGATCGCTGTCGGAGCGACGAGCCAGAGGTCTAGTATCTGAAAGAACTGTCGCATCGTGAACTCACCATTCCCCTTTTCATTACCCTCCCCCCTGCCCCCGCTCCTCCACCTCTACCCTCCACGGGGACGACGACGAGGGACGACGGCGAGCGATGCCGTCGGCCCTTCACCTTCTCCCCTCTCGACCCCCCTCCTCCAGCCCCCCCTCTCCAGGAGGAGGGCGACGAGAGGCGACGGCGAGCGATGACGTCGACAACGACGAGCGACGAGCGCTGACGACGTCGACGCCCCCCTCTGGGCTTTCCCTGGAGCGCGGATCCAGCCGTGGCCTCCGCTGGCGCCCAGTGGAGGCAACAACCGTGCCCATACTGTAGACACAGCCTCGATCCTCGATTGTCGATTGTCGATCCTCGATTGTCGATCCTCGATTGTCGATTGTCGATTCTCGACAATCTCGATTGCCGAGATTGTCGAGATTGTCGATCCTTGGTCTTCGGTTCTCGATCGTCGATCCTCGATCTTCGGCCCTCGATCGATCGGCGACGTCGACGTCGACGTCGACGTCCGCAACGAGCGAGCGCGGCACGAAAGCAGCCTCGGTCTTCGAGCTACGACTGTAGGTCCTCGATCTTCGGCCTCTCGTCGGACGGATCTTCCACAACGAACATGACGACGGCGACGTCGATGGCGATGGCGACAGAGACGACGACCACGACAGCAGCCGAAGGCCGCCGAGGGCCCGCCTGATCGGTCGACGGCCCGCCAAGGCCCAGCCGAGGGTCCGCCGAGGGGCCGCCGAAGAGCAGCCGAAGGGCAGCCGAGGGCCGCCGAAAGCCGCCGATGGCCACCGAGGGCGTGCCGAAGAGCCGCCGAAGGCCGCCCGAAGGGCACGCACACCGCGGCGAGGGCCGCGGCGACGAGCGATGACGACAACGGCAACGACGAAGACCGGCGCTTCCAGGCTGGGACGCGGGACATCAAGCGCGCCAGGCTGCGGAGCAGCAGCGATTTGGAGGCGGCCACCGACGCGGCCTCGAGGCTCCCCGGGTTGCGCGTCGTCGCACGTCGTCGACCCTCGCCGTCGTCGCTCTTCGGGGTTCGTCATCGTCGTGACCGCCGCCGCCGTCGTCGCCGCTCGCCGATCGCCATTGACGTCGTTAGTCGTCTCTTGTCGTCGGCGTTGTTGTCGTTCGTCGTAGTTCGTCTTCGCTCTTCGTCCCTCGTCGCTCGTCGTCGTTGTCGTCGTCGTCGCTCCGCCGCTGTCGTCGTTCTCGTCGTCGTCGTCGTCGTCAGCATCTTTCTCGTCGTCGTTGGCGTAGGAGGGGGAGGACGGGATAGAGGGAGGAGGATAGAAGAAGGGGAGGAGGCGGCAGAAAGGAGGAGGACAGGAGGAGGAGGAGGAGGAGGAGGAGGAGGAGGAGGAGGAGGAGGAGGAGGATGGGGAGGAGGAGGAGGAGGAGGAAGAGGAGGAGGAGGAGCAGGAGGAGGAGGAGGAGGAAAAGGAGGAAGAGGAAGAGGAGGAGGAGGAGGAGAAGGAGGAGGAGGAGGACGGGGAGGAAGTATAAACATATTCGTAATACGAAGAATAATAATACGAATATTACACATGAGAGTAATACTAAACATAACAAGAATAACATGAATACTAATAATCATGATGGTGATAAAGGTGTTGATGCTACTAATCGCAATACCGACATGATCAATAGCACTAAACAAAGTAGTACTACCAAAAACAATAGTTTCGATTGCAATGATACTCATAATAATATTTTTACTAATGATAATAGTTTCGATTGTAATGCAACTAAGAATAAGGATGCTACTAATATTCTGAATAATAATTTTAGTGTACGTAAAAGAAGAACAATGAGATGCACACTATGAATAAGAAAACTACTAGTAACATGTGATATAATAGTACAAATAAGAATAACACTGATAACACGGGGAATAATAATAACGATAATAATACCAAGGAGAACAAGGCTACTTATACTCATATTAATAATAACAATAATACTAATAATAATAATAATACTAATAATAATCGTAGTACTCTCAGTAGTAACGCGAATCACAATAACAATACTATCAACACTAATGATAATAATACTACGATTACTAATACGGATAACCATCATAGTAATAATAGTGATAATGCTACTAATAAGACAATACTAGCAATGATAATGCGCATCCTTATTAAAATGTCAGAAACATTAGCACTAATAATAAACATAATACGAATACGAGGAGGAGGAAGAACAGGAGGAGGATGAGGAGGAGGAAGAGGAGGAGGAGGAGGAGGAGGAGGAGGAGGAGGAGGAGGAGAGGAGGAGCCAGGAGCAGGAGGAGGGGGGAGGACGGGAGAGGATTGAGGAGGAGGAAGAAGAGGGAGGAGGTGGAGGAGGAGGAGGAGGAAACGGAGGAGGAGGAGGAGGAGGAGGAGGAGGAGGAGGAGGACAAAGAGGAGGAGGAGGAGGAGGAGGAAGAACAGGAGGGGGAGGAGGAGGAGGAGGAGGAAGAGGGGGAGGAGGCGGAGGAAAAGGAGGAGGAGGAGCAGGAGGAGGATGGGGAGGAGGAGTAGTAATGGGAGATTTCATATCGTTTTGCAGAGATGGGAGATTTCATATCGTTTTGCAGAGATGTAGAGCTGGAGCGGCCGCACGGTTGCCGCGAAGCGGTGCTGTGAGCACGTATTGCGTCAACATCTGTGTGCAACCGTTGCTGCTCAAGCTCTGGGCCCCGCGGGCTCGCGCATGGAGGTGCTCCACACAGCGGTGTGGGAGCTGCTGCGGGGGGCCGGCCATGCCGCAGGCGCTGGTGTCATAGCGTACTCATCCTCGGCGGGCGTGAAGTGCCCCCCCTACGCGTGCTCGTGCGAGCCGCGCATCACCTGCCCGGGCGGCCACAGCTCGGAGAGCACGGTGACCGGGCTCACGCTGCCGGGCACCCTCGCTCTGGCGGTGGTGTCAGCCGCGGCCGGCGCCTGCTGCGTCGTGCTGACGCTGCGCCACAGCGGCGCGGGCGCGCAGCTGGCCGTGGACCCACCGCCCGCCCCGGGCGTGTTCGTGACCCCGATCGCGTCCCTGGAGGACATCGGTACCAAGCAGGCGCGTGAGACCCGCTCTCGCCGACTCGGCTTCCAGCAGTGATGGCGGCGCGCGTCGCCGAGTACCTTGCCAGCCTGGGGATCTCGCCGGGCGACTTCATCCTGGAGCGCTACGACATCCCTGGGCCAGAGGTCTGGCACGAGCGCATGGTGCTGATCGCGTCGCCTCATCGGACCGACCTCACGATCCTGACCCCCGATGGCGACTGCTACGAGGAGCAATTGTTCGCGGCAGGGGCCCCTGGTGCCGACATCGCGGCATGGCTGCCGAGCATCGGCGGTGCGATGGGAGCCGGCAACCCAGCGACAGGAGCGTCCCACATCCACCGCTTCCGCGCCGTGCCGGCTCCCGCCACCTGCGACGCCTTGCGCACGGCGGCCGAGGGCCGCCTCGGGCTCCCGCCAGGGCCGCGCGCGGTCCCCAACCTCGCCGGCCGCGCTGGCGTGGGGGCTCTCGGCGCGGGAGCGGGCGCGGCTGGCGCCGGCGCTCCCGCCGCGGGCGCGGTCGCAGGGGCCCCCGCTGCGGCTCTGCCAGCCGTCGCGCCCGGAGTGGCTCTGGGTGCCGGGCTTGGCGCCGGAGCGGCCGCGGGCGCTGCGCCTGCCGTGGGCGGCGTGCTGGTGGCGCCTCCAGTGGCCCCAGCGGTGGTTGCGGCGGCGCCGGCGCCCGCGGCGCCGATGGCGGTCGCCGCCCCCGCGGCGCCAGGGGCTGGCGTCGGCGGGCTCGCCGGTCTCGCTGCCGCGCTCGGCGGCCCCCCGGCGGCAGGCGCCGCCCCACCCGTGCCGCCGTTGCTGGCGGCAGCGGCAGCCGCGGGCTTGGGGGCTGCGGGAGCCCCCCCTTCGGCCGCCCCCGCTGCGGCGCCGGGGGCCGGGGGCGGCGCCGCCGTCGCGCCGGCCGCGCCAGCCGCCGCTGCCGACGTACGCGTCCTCGCGGTGAGCTACGACGCGCTGGGGCAGCGACATCGGGCTTTTCGGGAGGCGGCGCTGGCCATGGTGGAGCACCCGTGGCCAGACTGGCCCGCGAAGGGCCCGCGGACGTGCTGGTGGGTCCTCCGCTTCATGGAGACCAACGGCGGGACACCGCTAGGGCGCCATGCCCGATGGCGCACCGAGGCCCGGCTGCACGCCTCGGAGCACGGCGTCGCCGAGCACGAGCGCGCGTGCAGGCTGATCGAGTTCATGACGATCTACGACCAGCTGAACGTGGTGGACTTGGCGTCGGGCGAGCTGCTTGCCCGCATCGCGCAGCTCCACTAGGAGCGGTACCGCGAGCGGCTGGCGCCAGAGACGAAGGACGACAACCTGGACACGCACCTGACCGTGGGCTGTGACCTGGCCCGCGGGAACATTTGCGTCTCGCCGCAGTTGGCGGAGCACCTGAAGGAGGAGCTCACGAAGGAGTGGGCGATGGCTAAGGAGCGCAGGAAGACGCGCGAGGAGCGCGCGCTTGCGACCAAGGGGAAGAAGGGCAACAAGAAGGGCCATCATGATGATGACGGGTGACCCCCTGTCGGCCGCTGGACCAGGGCAGCCAGCGGCCGCGCCGTCTCGCCCGCCAGTGGACCCTGGTGCTCCCAGCCCTCCGTCCACGCAGTTTTGTGGCAGCTCGCCGTCGGGTGGTCGCCAGCGTGACCTGTTCCCTCTGCCAGCTCTTCCTGTTGCACCCGCGGGACCTGGACACGGCCGGTCTCGGAGAGCCCTTCGAAGGCGCCAGGGGCATGCTCACGGCGTCGCTTGGGCCAACGACGCCATCGCCGTCATGAATTCGATTTCTCCCCCTGGCGTCTCGCCGACGGGCCCATGCACATCGGCCCGGCGGAGCGCCTTGGAGCACGTGGCCGGGTGCTGCCGACGACTGCCCCAGCCGTCCGAGGAGCACCGGCTGCGCGAGGGGGCTCTTGGTGAGCTCCTCGCAGGATCGCCGCTGTACGAATCTGGCGGCCCCACTCGTCCTTATGCGAGGGACTCTGTCTCTTGGCCGAGCGCTGGAGAGCATGCCGTGCCTCTGCAGGGCCTGCTTAACACGTCGGACACTTCGTGGCTTGAGGACTGGCGCTTGAACATGCTACGACCCGCTGCAGATGCTGAATCACTTCTTCGGGAGGCCTGCCCTCGTGGACCGCACTTGGACCCGATTTTGGCTGGCTCGCCTTTTCCCTACTCCGACTTTTTGCCGCAGCTCTGGCGGCACGATATGCTGACGTTCGTGGCCCACGACCCCTCCGCGAAGTGTTTGGGTGCTTTTTGCGCGGCCAAGAAGGACGGATCACTTCGGCTTATATTCGACATTCGGACGGCGAACTGCTACTTCACAGACGCCCCGCCCGCGCGGCCCCCCACCGCCTCGGCGTTTTCAGATCTCGAGGGGGAGGGAGGCCGGCGCTTGGTTGCCGCCGGCGACACCACCAGCGCCTTTGATCAGATGCGGATGCCCTCTGGCCTGGAGCACTACTTCCGGCCCCCGCCGATCGACAGCTCCTTCCTTCGAGCCGACGGCGTCCCCGACCTTCCTGATGGGGCGGTGCAGGGCTGCATCACCGTCATGCCGATGGGCTCCTCGTGGTCCATGCACTTGTGCCAGCGCGTGCTGAGGGCCACGATCGACCGTGCCGGGGTGCCCGGCTCCTTGACCATAGAGGACGGGCGGCCGGCGGTGTCGCTCTCTCAGCCGACGGACGTCGGGTGCGCGGGGTACGTGGACAACTGCCTGGCCGTTGGTGCGAACGCCGCCCGCTTCGACGCTGTGGTCGACCAGGTCTTTGAGCCGCTCCAGCGCGTCGGGATGCACGTCCACGACGCCGAGCGCGCGCCCGGCGACTGCACCTACCTCGGCTTGGAGCTGCGCGCCGGGCGGCGGCTCTCCGTCAAGGGGCGGAACGTTTGGCGCTTGCGGTATGCCATCGAGGAAGTCCTGCGCCGCAAGAAGTGTCGGGCCACCCCCTTCGGATCCTCCTGGGGCACATCACGTGGACGTCTCTCTTTCGGCGAGAAGCCCTGGCCCTCCTCAACTCGGCCTACGCCTTCGTCGAGGTGAACGACGCTGACATCCAGGAGCTCTGGCCCGTGGTCCAGCGGGGGCTGTGGCAGGTACGGTGTCTCCTGCCGCTGCTGGCGCGCGACCTGTCGGCCCCCTGGATCAGCCGCGCCACGTGCTCGGACGCCAGCGAGTCCGGGCTGGGCGCGTGCCGCCGCTGGGCGCCGCGCTCTGAGGTGGCTCGGATCGGGCGCCTCAGCGAGCGGCGGCGCTACGTCGCTGGCTACGGCGCTGGTCGAGAGCTCCGCACCCTGCGGCACGCTGAGCCTCCTGGAGCTGGCGGCCGTCCGCCCGGCGACGCAGGCGGGGTACCTCACGCTCCTCAGCGGCTTCCTGGCCTTCTGCTCGGCCTTCCGCCTGGGCTGGTGCTCGATGGCGGAGCCCGACGGGGCGACCACGGCATACTGGAACCACATGCTCCTCAACGCCGGGGCCCCCAGCATGGGCGACCCGTTCTCAGCTGCGCCGGCGCACTTCACGCCGGGCTTGGTGGGGGCCTGGAGGCTCATGCCGGGCGAGCCGCACCTGCGGGGCGCGTCGATGCATTCCGACTCGGACCCGTTCGTGCTGCCGACCTTCGCCGCGCTGATGGCGGCAACCGTCGCCACGCAGTCGCTCTGGGCCCTTACCGTGGCGCGGGGCTGGGCGGTGTTCAGCCGGCGCTCCGACCTCCTCAAGCAGGGCCCGCTCAGCCCGACCCCGTACTCCCTGAGGCACAGGGGCGCGTCGCACGACACCCCGACGCTGCGACGCCCCCTCGAGGGCACCCAGCGCCATGGGCAGTGGGCGGTGCCGCCGAGCATGAAGAGGTACGCCAAGGAGACGCACCTCCAGGCCAAGCTGGCACAGGTCCTGCGCTGGGCCCTTCACCTCGAGACGGTGGTGGAGGAGCACTCCGCGCGGATCCTCGAGCACAGCTTCAACGCGGAGCCGCTCCAGACGTTGCTGGGGCCCGCGGCGGCGCGCAGGGGGCCCGCCCGGCTGGCCGCCACGGCCGCGCCTAAGCTGCGCCAGCGTGCGTGGCCTCCCCGGCGCGCGTAGAGCGCCATCTCCGCGGCCTGCTCACAACGCCTCGCCACGCGGCGGCGGCGCCAGGCCTTCCTGGAGCTCTTCGCCGGCAGCGGCCGCGCGTCGGCCGAACTCAGGGCGCTCGGGCATGGCTGCGTCGCGCTGGGCCTGGCCAACGGTGCCGACGGGAATCATCTCGGCCGGCGCTTCGAGCTCATGATTGCGGGGTGGCCGAAGGCCGGCATCATCGCGGGCATCTTCCTCGGCACTCCCTGCACTACCTGGTCACGTGCGAACCGTGCCCCCATTCGATCGACTGAGTCCCCCACGAGCATCCTTGTCCTCACGGCCGCACAGCAGGCGCGGCTACAGCTGTGCAATGGCACGCGCAACTTTAGTTGCCGCATCATCTCGCTTTGTAAGTCTCTAGGCGTGCCCTGCTTGCTAGAGAACCCACAGCCCTCAATCATGTGGGCCGCTCCTCGCCCGGCGCGCCTCATGTCTGATGTTTCGTGCACGTCGGCCGTAGGCCACTTGTGCCAGTTTGGCGCCCGGTGGCGGAAAGCCACGCGCGCCGTGGGCTGGCACGCCCCCAGCCTTGATGGTTTTGCAAAGAAGTGCTGTGGTCGTGGCGGCTTCTGCTCTACGTCTAGCAAATATCACGTTGTCCTCTCCGACGCCGCCCCAGGGGGGCGCAAGTGGACATCCATCGTCGCCGAGTGTCCGACGAGATTCGCTAATTGCCTCTGCGTTGCTGGCCTCCGCCGAAGCGCGCCGCGACGTCAGGATGGGTCATCTGCTTGGAATTAGATTTGCGTTGGTTGCGATCCCTGCGGGGCTTTCGGCCTCACGGCCAGTCCGACCTACGGGGTTCGGGAGGTGTCTGTCATTTTCGGCATGCCGGTCTACAGGCTGCCTGCGCCCCCCGAGCCGCCACCGCGTCTGTTGGGCGGCATCCGCCTTTCGAGCATTGACACAAAACATTGTATATCCTATATGCAGGCTGGCCGCCTCCCGAGCATTGCAGTAGCTGCTGGGAGATATCATATCGTTTTGCAAAGATGTAGAGCTGGAGCGGCCGCGCGGTTGCCGCGCAGCGGTGTTGTGAGCACGCATTGCGTCAACATATGTGTGCAACCGTTGCTGCCCGAGCTCCCCCGCCCGTTGCTGTCGCTTCTCTTTCCCCACCCTCATCTCTGGAGGTGTCTGTCATTTTCGGCATGCCGGTCTACAGGCTGCCTGCGCCTCCCGAGCCGCCACCGCGTCTGTTGGGCGGCCTCCGCCTTTCGAGCATTGACACAAAACATTGTATATCCTATATGCAGGCTGGCCGCCTCCCGAGCATTGCAGTAGCTGCTGGGAGATATCATATCGTTTTGCAGAGATGTAGAGCTGGAGCGGCCGCAAAGTTGCCGCGCAGCGGTGTTGTGAGCACGCATTGCGTCAACATATGTGTGCAACCGTTGCTGCCCAAGCTCTCCCGCCCTTTGCTGTCGCTTCTCTTTCCCCACCCTCATCTCTGGAGGTGTCTGTCATTTTCGGCATGCCGGTCTACAGGCTGCCTGCGCCTCCCGAGCCGCCACCGCGTCTGTTGGGCAGCCTTCGCCTTTCGAGCACTGACACAAAACATTGTATATCCTATATGCAGGCTGGCCGCCTCCCGAGCATTGCAGCAGCTGCTAGGCACACAGAGCTATAAGGCTATGGGGCTACAGGGCTGTAGGGCTATAGGGCTACAGGGCTATAGTGCTATAGGGCTATGGGGCTATCTGGCTATAGGGCTATAGGGTTATAGGGCTACAGGGCCATAGGGCTATAGGGATATACGCCTATAGGGCTATAGGGCTATAGAGCTATAGGGCTATAACGCCATAAGGCTATTGGGCTACAGGGATATGGGGCTACAGGGCAATAGGGCTATAGGGCTATAGGGCTATAAGACACCCGGGTACCTGGGCACCCAGGCGCCTAGGCACCCGGGCACCCGAGACAATTCGCGACGCAGCTTCTTGTCACCCGGGCACCTGGGCACTTTCACGTGCCGCCAAAATTCCCAACGCACCGCACCTAACCATATGAATCCGCTAGGACCCCTACAGAGGCAAGCTCTGGTTGGGGAATAAAGAAAAGAAAAGGCCAGCACGAAGAACAACTGAAACCCATGAAAAACTCGATCATAATTGTTTAGGGCTATAGGGTTATGGGGCCATAGTAAGACTATAAGGCTCTGGAGCTAGAGGGCTATAGGGCTATAGGCATACAGAGCTATGGGGCCATAGGGCTATAGTGTTATACAGCTATAAGGCTATAGGGCTGTAGTGCTATAGGGCTATGGGGCTCTAAGGGTATAAGGCCATAAGGCTATAGGCTATAGGGCTGTTGGGCTATTAGGCTATAGGGCTATAGGGCTACCGGGCACCCCGGCACCCCGGCACCCAGGCACATGGGCACCCGGGAACCCGGACACCGGGCACCCAGGCACCCGAACACCGAGCACCCAGGCACCAAGGCGTGCCGCCGAAATCGGCGCCACAGCTAACCTAATCATACGAATCCGCTAGGACCCTTACAGAGGCAAGCTCCGATCGGGGAAGTAGCCCGGCACCGCACATGTGAATATCGTCTTCGGTGGAGCTCCTTATCAGGGCACGAACCGTGTGAGGGGCGTGTCAATGTGGATTGGCGGCGGCACGCGGGCGCTGCCACTGGCGCCTTCGGTGGAGCTACCTATAGGGCCTTCGGCGCGGCCCCCTCTGTCCGCGATCTGTTCGATGGGGGTAGCGAGAAAAGCTAGACCGTCCAAGATAATCCTTACCTTTATTGTTTTACCTCTGTGCCCGCGCAGTCCACAGCCAAGGCTGCGGGCGCAGCGCAAAGCGGAGACCCCGCGACGCGCGCCAGTCGCCCCGAAGGGGCCCCAGCGACGTGCGCGGGTCGTCCGCTGTGCGGAGCAAAGAGAGCTAGCTTGCTGGCCGACTGCGGGCAAGGCTCCAGCTGCTGGGCAGGGCGACGACGGGCGAGCGAGGCACTGGGCGGAGCGCAGCGTGGAGTTCCCGCGACGCGCGCTGGTCGCTCCGAGGGGCCTCAGCGACGCGCGCGGGTCGTCCGCGGCGCGGGGCTAAGCGGTCAGACCGTCGAGAGAAGGCGAGGCCCGGGTGGGCCGCTCGCTCTCTTGGTCAGGCCTCGCGGGTAAACTCGGCGAAGCCCAGCTACCTGGCGAGGGCCGTCGCCTTCCTCCAGCGCCGCTTCGCGCGCGCCGCGAGCTGTTCCAGCCCTCTGGCGGCCCTGCCAGGCAAAACTCGATCTACGGCGCCCGCGTGGGCAGGAGGTCCTCGTGGCGCGTGGCGCGCGAGCGCGGCGCGTAGAGCTCCAGCCACCAGTCGTCGCCCCCCTTCTTGCCGCCCCCGACTTCGCGGCGGCCGCCAGTCCAGGATCACGCTGGGGCGACGTCCGCCGAGGGGGCGGCGCGCCGGACAGCCGACGGCACATGGCGAGAGTCTACAGGACTTAGAGAAGGCTTGGCTGCCGACCGCACGCGCCCAGGCCACGGGGCCACGAAACGCGTGAAAGGCGCGCTCCCGGCCACGAATCACCGCACTGGGCACCTGAACCGCATGCGGGTTCCGCCACTGGGCCCTTCGGCGGAGCTCCCTGTGGGGCCACGAAACGCTGCATTGGGCGCGGAAGCCGCATGCGAGTTCCGACACTTGGACCTTCGGTGTAGCTCCTTATGTGGCCACGGTACGCCGCACTGGGCGCAGGAACCGCATGCGAGTTCGGCCACTGGGACCTTCGGTGAAGCTCCCCATGGGGCCATGAAACACGGTACGTGGCGCAAGAACAGCATGCGAGTTCCGCCATTGGCACTTTTGGTGGAGCTCCCTATGGAGCCACGAATCGCCGTACTGGGCGCAGGAACCGCATGCGAGTTCCGCCACTGGGACCTTCGGTGGAGCTCGCTATGGGGCCACGAAACACCGCACTGGGCGCAGGAACCGCATGCGAGTTCCGCCACTGGGGCCTTCGGTGGAGCTCCATATGGGGCCACGAAACGCTGCACTGAGCGCAGGAACCGCATGCGAGTTCCGCCACTGGGATCCTCGGTGAAGCTCCTCGTGGGGCCACGAAACTGTGTAACGGGCGAGGGAAACGCAGGCAGGAGGGAGGAGGGGGAGGAGACAGGAAGGAAGGAGGAAGGGGAACGCGGGGCGCTGTCTCTTCAAGACGAGGAGCCAACACCACAGGAGGGCTGGGAAACAATTAGCCTGGCGAAGGACCCAACCGCATGCAGTTGCGAGCGCCGCATATGTAAATATCGTCTTCGGTGGAGCTCCTTATGAGGGCACGAACCGTGCGAGGGGTGTGCCAAACTGGAATGGCGGCGGCACGCGGGCGTTGCCACTGGCGCTTTCGGTGGAGCTACCTATAGGGCCTTCGGCGCGGCCCCATCCGTCCGCGATTTGTTCGATGGGGGCAGCGATAAAAGCTAGACCGCCCAAAAATGGCCCTTCCCTTTTTTTTCCCCTTCCGTGCCCGCGCGCTCCAAAGCCCAAGGCTGCAGGCGCAGCGCAAAGCGGAGACCCCGCGACGCGCGCCAGTCGCCCCGAAGGGGTCCCAGCGACGTGCGCGGGTCGTCCGGTGCGGACCAAACACATGTAGTTTGCTGGCAGATTACGGGCAATATTCCAGCTGCTGGGCAGGGCGACGACGGGAGAGCGAGGCGCTGGGCAGAGCGCAGCGTGGAGTTCCCGCGACGCGCGCCAGTCGCCCCGAAAGGGCCCTAGCAACGCGCGCGGGTCGTCCGCGGCGCGGGGCCAAACAGTCAGACCATCAAAAGAGAGCGAGGCTCGGGCGGGCCACCCCCCTGGTCAAGCCTCGCGGGTGAATTCTGTGAAGCACAGCTATATGTCGAGGGCCGTCGCTTCCTTCCAGCACCGCTTCGCGCGCGCCGCGAGCTGCTCCAGATGTTTCCGCAAGCCGCCCGGTGGCCCTGCCAGGAAAAACTCGATCCGTGGCGCCCGCATGAGCAGGAGGTCCTCGTGGCGCGTGGCGCGCGAGAGCAACGCGTCGCCGTTCCCGACCTCGCGGTGGTCGCAGTCCAGGGCGACGTCGGCCGATGGGGGCGGCGCGCCGGGCAGGCGACGGCTCAGGGAGAGAGAGAGAGAGAGAGAGAGAGAGAGAGAGAGAGAGAGAGAGAGAGAGTCTACAGGAGTTAGAGAAGGTCTGGCTGCCGACCGCTCGCGCCCAGGCTACGGGGCCACGAAGCGCGCGAAAGGTGTGCTCCCCATGGGGCCACGAAATCCCGCGGGACTTTCGGTGGAGTTCCCTATGAGGCCACGAAGCGCTGCACTGGGCGCAGGAACCGCATGCGAGTTCCGCTCCGCAACTGGGACTTTCGGTGGAGCTCCCTATGGAGCCACGAATCGCCGCACTGGGCGCAGGAACCGCATGCGAGTTCCGCCACTGGGACCTTCTGCGGAGCTCCCTTTGGGGCCACGAAGCGCTGCGCTGGGCGCAGGAAACGCATGCGAGGTCCCCCATTGGGATTTTCGGTGGAGCTCCCTATGGGGCCACGAAACACCTCACTGGGCGCAGGAGCCGCATCCGAGCTCCGCCACTGGGACCTTATGTGGAGCTCCATATGAAGCCACGAAACATTGCACTGGGCGCAGGAACCGCATGCGAGTTCCGCCGCGGGGACTTTCGGTGGAGCACGCTATGCGGCCCCAAAACGTTGTATTGGGCGCAGGAGCCGCATGCGAGCTCCGCGACTGGGACCTTCGGTGGAGCTCCTTCTGGGGCCACGAAACACAGCACTGGGCGCAGGACCCGCATGCGAGTTCCTCCAGTGGGACCTTCGGTGGAGTTCCGTACAGGGCAACGAAAGGCTGCACTGGGCGCAGGAACCGCATGCGAGATCCGCCATTGGGACCTTCGATGGAGCTCCCTATGGGGCCACGAAATTCCGCACTGGGCGCAGGAACCGCATGCGAGTTCCGCCATTGGACAACCCTTGCGGGGCCACGAGAGGCTGAGCGCCCTTTGGGGCCACGAAGCGCTGCGCTGGGCGCAGGAACCGCATGCAAGTTTCGCCACGGGGACCTTCGGTGGAACTCGCTATGAGGCCCCAAAACGCTGTATTGGGCGCAGGAACCGCATGCGAGTTCCGCCACTGGGACGTGCGGTGGAGCTCCTCATGGGGCCACGAAACGCATTACTGGTTGGGGGATTCGCAGGGTGGAGGGGGAGGAGGAAGGAAGGAGGAAGGAGAACGCGGGGCGCTGTCTCTTCAAAACTAGGAGCCAACACCACATAATAGTTGGGAAATAGAACACAAGAATACGATGCAGGACCAGAAGCCACATCGTTCAATAGGAGCATACGGTATCCTTACCCCCCCCCCGCCCCCGCATTCTGGGCGCCTTTCCTTTTCCTCCATGCCACTGCCTTTCATCCTCCTTTACCCCCCCCTCGCCTCCTCTCCCCTGTCACTGCCCTTGTTTCCTTGATTCCCTCCGTCGCTTCCTCCCTTCTTCCATAGCGTTCACTGAGCAAGAATGTCTGGGGGCTGCGGCCCTCTCCGCGCGTCCATCCAGGAACGCGGTTCGGCGCGACAATGGCGGCTCATTCATTAATTGATTCACTTACTCACTCCCGCAGCGTCCACAGCATACAGGCTTGCCGCAGCACTTGCTCGTCTGTGTGCCTCGCCACTGTACTGCCCCATCTGTCCAGGCCCAGCTGTGCCAGGCCCGTCCAGCACGTGCACAGCGGCACTCGGGCGACCAGGGCAGTAGCAGGATTTCATGACGCTCGGAGGGCACCGCGGCACCGCTGCAATTGTCTCGGCTGCCTTGCGTGATGTTTCGCCCACCGTCTTGTGCTATCAGCAGGGCTATCGGTAGCCTCTGGCCTCCTTGCGGTTCCCTCATGCCGGGCGGCGTTCAAGTTTCGGTTCGGTTGCCCTGAATCCCGAGTGTTTTTGGCCAGTGTTTCTTTCTAGGCACACTCGAGCGGGGTGGCGTGAAGTCTTCGATTCGATTGTTGGGTGGGTGTGTGTCGTGCTGAGTGGC
This sequence comes from Prorocentrum cordatum, assembly GCA_963575745.1. Lineage (NCBI taxonomy): Eukaryota > Dinophyceae > Prorocentrales > Prorocentraceae > Prorocentrum > Prorocentrum cordatum. The sequence goes on along the minus strand of CAUYUJ010014266.1, from coordinate 382,478 downwards.
GTTCATTTTTTGATTCGGTTGCGCATGGTCCGAGGCCTTCTCGTGGCTTCCTCTTACAGCGATTTGGCGGCAGAGCGTTGTGTCAGTTGCGCACGAGCCGTGTCATAGATTATTATGTTGCTATGATGATCATATTACAATGAGGATTTGACCAGGTGTAGTGCTGCTAGAATAGGGTTCAGGACCCGCAGCATTTATCAGCGCTAGCCTGAATACCAAGAGATTGCTATCGCCGCACTCCCCAACTGCGCTGCCCGTGCAAGCAGCCATTGGTTCTGTAGGAGGTGGCAGGGGAGGGGCTCGCGCGGCCAGTGGCGGAGGCCTGGGGCGTTTTCGCTCTTCATGGCCGCCCACGGTTGCGGCGACCAGCCTTCGCCCGAGCTTCCGCTTGGCGCGGCGAGCAGGCGCGAGAGAACGGCGAAGGCAGCCGTGCTGCCGTTTCCGTTGCCGTAGTTGTTGACGCCTGCGGCTGCATTGGAGGGCGGAGGAAGGCGGCGGACGGTGAAGGGCACAGAAGATTGGAGAGACTGAGAAGGCACGGATAGCAACAGGGCACTTGGAAAAAGTGGTTGGGGTCAGCCCTTCCACTCTATCCAGCCCTGACCAGTTTCCGCGTTGTCTGTTTCCAGCCTTGACGACCTCATCCCAATTGTCTCCGGTTCGTTTCGGCCCTTGTCAGTTTTTCCAGCCCTGGCCTTTTCCACGATCATTGAGTTTCCAATTCCACTGGTTCTATATTCCCTGTACAGTTTGCTATCGCGCTGCTCACGAGATTCGCGCCGGCAAGCATGGGAGGAGCCCCGAGAGTAATTCTGCGGTCCAAGCACGGGATCTGGGGATGCACTGCCCGCCATGAGCGGGTCTACCGCCGTTATTTCGGGATGGCGTGCTTCGCAACGTGCGGCCCATTGATCTCGAGGGAGACTGACAGATGTTCTTAGGGGGGTCAGTGTAAAGTTATGTTGTCGTAGTTTGATTGAGGGGGGTCCCCCCGAGAGAGTAACGATTGACAGGAGCACCCAAGAGACAGTGCTACTACGATCGAAGACGCCTACGGCGAATCACCGCCGTCCCCTGCCTGTTGGAATCGCCCATGTGGACGAGCGTCGTGGCAAAAGCTCTTCCAAGCTATCAGACCCTGTGTTCCCCCAGCCGTTGTGGAAGCCCTTCGGGGAACACTTTGGGGAGGATGGCGGGGAAGATCAGGAGGAGGAGGAGGAGGAAAAAGGAGAAGGCATATTGGGAGCCTCTGGGGGCACCCTTTGTGTGTGAAGTCCGTTCATATCACCATTATATCCTTTTCTACCGCCGACGTCTCGGCTAAGGTATTGGTACGAAGCATCGCGCTGCCTCTTTTGCAGCGCACGGGAAAAGGATTCGCGACCTTCTCCCTTTCCTATTTTTACTTACGGGAAACACAGTAGGTTCGACTCTTCATACGTTAACCTACATCCACAGATTATCAGCCTGTTATTTCACGCTCTCCGTCGCGCCGCCTCGTTTCGTCCTCGATTCTGCCGCATGGAGGTGGACCCCACGGGGACCAGTGCCTCCATGCGCCGGGAAGGGCCCAGCGACAGGATTCGTGCGGGAAGAACTGTGTCGCCGCACGCGGATGCGGCCTTGTACTTTTAATACGTTTTTTTTCCTACACAATGATAGTAATTGACTTAATGTGGTAGATGCTTAAACATAGATATAACAATCGTTGGCTTGAGGGCGCGTGAAAGATTGCCAGCGTCGGACACGCAGCTAAGAATGTAGAAATACGACAACCAAAAACCGAACAAAAAATACTGTTCGTCGTGCCTGAAGCAGCGCTCTTCGCTACAACGCGAGGGGGCGAGAGAATGGGAGTGGGATGGCGGGCAAGGGAAGAAAGGATTACGGGATGGGAAGTCGGAGGGGGACGGGTGAGAAAAGGAAAGGGGGAAAGGGTGGAGGAAATGAGAAGAGGAGAGAAAAGAGAGGAAGGGGTGGAACAAAGGAGGGAGGAGGAGAAGGAGGAGAGCAGGGGAAGAAGGGAAGGCTGGCGAACTGACGACGCCGCGGCCGTCGGCTCGACGCCGCGGCCGCGCGCCCGGTCGCTTCCTCCTCCTCATCATCCCCCCCTTTTTTTTTCCTCCCACTTTTCCTCCTCATTATACTCCCCACTCCTCCTTCTACTCCTCCACTCCGCCATGGCCGCCGCCTTGCCCGCGAGCTTGGGCGGCTGGGTCGCGGGCGCCCAGTCGCTCATGCACGCGGGGCCCGTGGACACGTCGGTCGCGCGGGAGGGGGAGGGAGAGGGAGGAGGGAGGAGGGAGAAGGAATGAGGGGGGAGGTGGGAGAGGTGGGAGGAGGAGGGAGGCGGGACGAGGAGGGGGGTGGGAGGTGGGAGGCGGGAGGAGGACGGAGAGGGGGAGGTGGGAGGAGGAGAGGGCGGGGGGAGGAGAGAGGAGGGAGAAGGAATGAGGAGGCGCGAGAGGAGGATGAGGAGGGCGCCCCCCCGCCCCCCCTCGAGGTGCCGATCAAGCTGGCTTGCCCGCGCGCTGGCCCGGAGACGCCAAGCGTCGCGTTGATGAGGCGCGCTGCGGGCGGCATGAGCGGAATAAGGGCATAGGGAGGGGAAGGAGGAGGGGAAGGAGAATAAGGAGGAAAACGAGAGAATGAGGAGGAGGATGAGAAGAAGGAGCACGAGGAGGAGGAGGAGGAGAAGAGGAATGAGGAGGGGAAGGACGAGGTGAAGGAGGGGGGGATGAGGATTCGGAAGATGAGTGGAAGGGAGGAGGGGGATCAGCAGCAGGAGCAGGGATGAGGAGGTGGGCCCCCCTGCCCGCGCCCAGTGCCGGGCTGCGCGTCGACCTCGCCGGCGCCTGGGACATCAACGTGCATCCGTTTCCAGCTGCAGCTCAAATCCATGGGCACGGCAGCGAAGGGCCCCAAGATCCCAACGACGCGATCACGAGACGACGCGACCGCGAGACGACGCGACCACGATACGACGCCACGACGCCGACGACAAGACGATCGGCAAGGACGACGGGAACCTCCTAGCCGCGCAGGCGTCGGAGCTCAAGGAGGTCGAGTTCTTCGTCTTCGGACCGCGACGGCCTCCTCGCCTCCTCCTTCCTCTCCGTCACCCGCTTCTCCTCCTCTGCCCCCCCCTCTCCCCCTCCCCCCCCTCTTGATATTCCTCCTCCTCTCCTCCTCCTTCTTTGTTTCTTTGTCTCATCTGATATTATGTCCTTTCCTCCTTTCCTCCTTTCTGCGCTCTCTTCCTCTCCTCCTCTATTGCTTTCCTTCTCTCGCTCCTCCACCTACCCCTTCCTATTCTCCACCACTCCTCCATCTCCTCATCCCCCCCCCTGCTTCTCCTTCCACTTATCCGGGGGTCTCCTCCTCCACCACCTCATCCTCCTCCTGCTTATCCACCGCTCTCCCGATCCAGACTCGGGTCGGGGCGAAGCGTCGAATCGTCGACGGTTCGACCCGACTCGACTCTGGATCGTTGGATCGTCGCTGGAGGAGCTCCGCGCCTTCCATTCTCGCGTTGCGGGAAGACGGCATCATTCGAGGATTGGCGGTCGCGCGTGTTCGCGCATTGCTTGGACTTCGTTGCCGAGCTCGCTCACGACGGTAGCTCTAAGCTCCAGCGCGCGGTGATCGAGCAGGTGGCCGGGGTCATGGACCCTGGGCCTTCCTAATCGCGAGAGAGACGAGGGGGTGGTCAGAGGGCCAGGAGGTCCGGAGGTGAGCGCGAGAGAGGAGGTCAGGAGGTCAGGAGGTGAGCGCGAGGGCCAGGGGGCCAGGAGGTCAGGAGGTCAGGATTGGAGTAGAGGGTTGTTGTTTTTTCGTGGGGGGCCGGGAGATAGGGGGAGAGGGCGAGATGGGCGAGGCGTTGAAGCGTCGAGAAACTGATGGGTCGGTGAATTGAGGGGGCGATGGGGAGGTGGGGATAGAGGATGGCGGCGGGGGGGGGGGTCTTTTCGGCCCTCGTTGCCCCCCGGCCGCCCAGGACGTTCTCGGCGGCTTGAAGGCGCGGCAGAAGCTGCGGGGGCAGCACGGCGAGGACTGCCTGCGCGACTTCCACTTCCTCTTGCACCCACCCACCCCCCGTCTCTTTTGAGAGGGCGCGGGGGCGCGGTGGCGCGCTTGTCTTCCTCCGAGCCCATGGCCTCGCACCCCCGAGCATCAACCTCGACAAGCCGCCCCCGATAGCGCCGCTGGGCGTCATCGCGAGATGGGCCAGGGAGACGCCCCCGCCCCGGTGGCGGGCGCAGATCCACGAGGATTCGCGAACTCGTTTCTTTTTCCCTGCTATCGGGGGAGGACGGGAGGAGACGCGGAGAAGAGTGAGGAGCGGAAAAGGGGGAGAAGGATGAGGATGGGACCCACGAGGAGATAAGGAGATATGGGGGGTGAGGAGGAGATGAGGGAGGGGGGGGGGGGGGAGAGAGAGGAAGGGCGAAGGGGGAGGGGGGGGCGAGGGCGCGAAGGAGGCGGCGGTTGCGAGTGGGAGAGGAGGAGTACGCGGCGGCGGGGGCACGAGGATAGGAAGCGCAATCCTGCCATCACTTCGGGCCCCCGCAGCGGCGCGAGAGGGCGCGCGTCCAATTCAGCGACGAGCTGCACGAGCGCGCGGACATGCCCTACTCGCAGCAGGCGCCTTCGCACTTCGCCGTCGACGCTGACAGCGCGATCTTCTACCAGAAGAACAACTTCCGCGAGGCGTATCTCGACAGGTCTGCCGACGCAGTAGCAACGGAGGAGGAGGGGGGGGGGAAGGAGGGGGGCGAATGGGGGAGGAGGGGGGAGGAGAGAAGGGGGGGGAGGAGGAGGGAGGAGGAATCACAAAAGGAAGGGGGAGGAGGAGGAGGCGCGCGGAAGGAGAAGAAGGAATGCAGGAGGCGGGGGGGGGGGGGGCACGAGGGGGGGGCGGGGCGAGGGCGCGAATGGGGCAGGTCTTTTAAGAAATATCTGCCCCAGGGACGCGGCGCAGCGCCTCAACCCGCGCTTCCCTGGCGCCGCGGCGTCGAAGATGCTGGGGGACCTTGGCTCCTTCCGCGAGCCCCTCCAGCACGTCGTCGAATCCCGAGGCTCGCGGGCATCGCGCCGAAGAAGGGGCACATGCCATCGCTGACCTCGCGAGGAACCCGCGGGGCGCCCACGGCCCCTCGTTCGGGGGCGACGTCTGCCCGGCGCTGACGACGAAGAACGCGTGCCCTTGCAACAGCCGCAAGCAGAAACTAGCGAACCGACGACTCAACGATGAAACGATTGCATGCAACATCTGGTCGCAGGTGCTCGCGGCTGGCGCCGCTGCCCGTGCCCGAGACCTACGGGCCAAGGCAGGGAAGCGATCCCGCGGACCGCCCGCGCGTCTTCCGCCGGCTCACAAAGGTCGAGCGCGGCAGGCTGCAAGGCCCCCCCTTCGAGTTCCCCGACTTGGAGGTCGGAGGAAGGGGATTCATCGGTTCATCCATCGCGCCGCAGGGTCCGGAGGGACAAGGAAGAGCGCAATAGATAGCCCCCCCCCCCCCCCCGAGGGGATGCACCGTGCATCTGGGGAGGGGTAAGGGGAGAATGAGATGATGATGTTTGGCAGTTTCCTCAAGGTGCCCCAGGCGTGGAAGGCGCTCGGCAGCGCCATGGCAGCGCCTTGCGCCGGGTCAACGCTGGCGCCGCCAGCGCCAACCGCGTCGCGCAGGCCGATCCTGATTCTCTCGCTCTCTCGCCCGCCCGTTGCCCCATTCCCCCACGTCTCGCGCTCTCGCGCCTCGCCTTGTCGATCTTTCGACCCGCCGCTCTGTCGACCCGTCGAGCCCTCGCGCCTTCCAGGCGCCGCAGCGCCCGAGGGCCACAGACGCTGAGGCGATCGCGCAGCTCGGCGAGGTCAAGCGGCGCCTGGAGCAGCGCTTGGCGGCAGAGAAGAAGACCCAGGCGGAGATCGCCGCGAAGCTGAGGAAGCTGTCCGACGCCAGCGAGGAGCATGGCCAGACGTTCATTCTGGACAGAAGCGACGGCGGCTGCCGTCGCGCCCCGAGCAGCCCAAGTCGGCGGCTGCCGCGGCTTCCAGCGAAGCGCCCGCGGCGGGCGGCGGAGGCGCCGTCCGGGGGCGGGGCGGTGCGCGAGGAGGGCCCCGAGAAGCAGGAAAAGCAGTGGAAGTTCCCAGCGAAGGGGCGCAAGGCCACGAAGCCCCCGACGGCGACGCCGACGATCGCCAACGGCGACGCGGACAAGAAGGGCGAGAAGGACGATCAGAGCGCATGGCCCATCGCGAGGGCCTTCAAGAGGGCCCAGAAGGACCCAGAGCTTGTGGCGCTCAAGAAAGAGCTCCAGAGCATCATCTCTGATAGTTTATCGACTGCGTCGGAGTCCGAGGAATCGGAGGAGGAGCCGCAGGGCCTTGCAAACAGCTGGGGTAGGGTGAGGGATGGCAACGGATCAGCTGAGGTCGAGGATCGGCTGGGAGGGGAGATGGAACAAGAACGTGTTTACGAGGTCAGGCAAGGGGGTGAGGGGCATGCGATGGGCAGAGGGAATAGGGGAGTGGGTGAGGGGGGGAGGGGCTGGAGGGACCAGCGAGATTTGAACAGGCGGGAAGGGGCGGAGGGAACGCGGAAGGAAGGGGAAGGGCAAGGGGGGAGGGGGAGACGGCAAGTTAGGTGCGCTCGCGTCAAATCTGACATCCTACCCCCCCCCCCCCCCCTCGCCATGGCGTGGATCCCTTCTCTCCTCGCACGGTCGGACGCCGAGCAGGGCAATGATCCCGAAAGGGTACGCGATGCATTGTAGAGCACGGCGTGGCATGGCGTAGAAGAGCACCGCAAAGCGTAGTATGAACCTAGCATTGCATAGCTTGCCGCGGCACGGCGCGGGAAATGACACCAGCGCTGCAGCGGGAGCACGAGTCGGAACGAGCGGAAGCGCGGAAATGAGGCCAGCGTTGCAGCGGGAGCACGACTCGGAACGAGCGGGAGCACGGAAATGAGACCAGCGCTGCAGCGGGGGCAGGATTCGGAACGAGCGGGGCCCGAAAATGAGGCCGGCGCCTCAGCGAGAGCAGCGTTTTGGAAACAAGTGCAACCGAAAACCCATCTCCGGGGAATCTTGCGCGCAAAAAACAGTACGCGGCGGGGGGGGGGGCAATATTTTCAAGCCGTCATCAGGGGAAGAGGGAGAGTAGTATTCATATTGAGTAATTGCATAGAGGGCTTTGGAGGAATCCTGAGAGCGCGTGGGGGATGCTGTGTTGACGCGCCCTTTCTGAGAAGCCATTTCTGTCTGATTCGAGCTCGAGCGCGGGCGGCGCCGGCAGCGCCGCGCCGCGGCGCTCCGACGGCGGCCGCGCCGAGAAGGCCAAGCAACGCATTCCCGCTGACGGGCTGGGCAGCACCACGCGGGAGGACGAGGGGGGCGCGAGGCCAGCGTTCAGCGACGACGGCGACGCCGACGCCAAGCAGGAGCAGCGCGCGATGGCAGCGCGCAAGGTCTCCGATCGGGCAAATGGGTTAAATTGTTTTTATGCAGCAAAGGCATCACTGCCAGCGCCGCCGCTCCTTAACACCTGAAGACCTGAAAGCTACCGAGAGGATAATCGGGGATTGGAGGCAGGAAGATGGGGAAGAGAGCAAGGCACGGCAATATAGGACGGATGAAAAGGGAATTGGCAAGGTGGCAAGGAGGAGAAGAGCGGGGGAGGGGGGAAGCGACGGGGGGGCAGGAACGATGAGCGGACGGGGAAAGATGGTTCAGCCGATCTCCCTTCCCCCTGGTCCGCCTACTCCACCCCCTCCTTCTCCTCGTCCATTCGCCTCCCCATCCCCCTCCCGTTGGGGCCAAAAGTATTTGTACAGGGGCCATTGCGATTGCCGCGTCGCGGGGAAGGAGTGGAACTTTCAGTGCCCCATGGGCGGGACGCGGCTCGACGATGGGACGTGGCTTGACTCGGTTAGCGACGAGGAGAGGGATGAGGAGGCCGGACGAGGGAAGAATGGGGGAATGGGATTGCGCGGTGAGAGAGAGCGTGATCCACCGCCGCTTTACTGTGGAAAATTGCCAACCTTTTCCTCTGGAACCCGGGGGTCCGCCCCCCCCCCCCCCCACCTCCTCCGAAAATCCCCCCCCCCCCCTGCTGGAACCCCCCGCCCCCTCCCCCGGCAAAAACCCCCCCTCCCCCTAACCCCATCCCCCCCCCCCCTCCCCCCCCCCCCGCCGAAAACCGGGGGGGTCCACTACCGGTTCGAACCCCCTCCCCCCCCCCCCCCCCCTTCCGGATATCCGGAAAACCGGGGGGGGGGTCACTACCAGTTCGAACCCCCCCCCCCCCCCCTTTACTCACCGCCAGCAAACGACTAACTCCGGTCCCCACCACCGTCCGCATCACATCCCCCACTGGTGTTCCCAGCACCACTGTCCTCACCACCGCTGTCCCCACTGGTTCCACCACCGCCCCTACTGTCCCCACCAGTGGCCCCACCACTGTCGCACTGTCCCCGCTGTCCCCAGAACTGTTCCCACCACGGTTCCACTCTCCCCACTGTCTCCACGGCCCCAACCACTGCCCGACTATCCCCACTGTCCCCACTGTCCCACTGACTCCTCCGCTGTCCCACTGAGCTGTCCCACTGTTCCCACCACTGTCCCCACTGTCCCCACCACTGTCCCCACTGTACCTCTGTCCCATTGTCCCACCGCCGTCCTCGCCACCGCCTTCACCACTGTCCCCACCACCATTGTACCCTCCACTGTCCCACTGTTTCCACCTCATTCCCATTGTCCCCACACCACTGTCCCCACCACCACCGTCACCACCACTGTCCACTGTCCCCCCCTGTTCCCACCATTGTCCCCACCACTGTCCCCGCCACTGCCGTCCCCACCACTGTCCCACTGTCCCACTGTCCCCACCACTGTCCCGCTATCCCCTCACCACTGTCCCCACCAACACCGCCCCCACCACTGTCCGCACCCCCACTCGGTTTTCGAGGGGGGGGGGGGTTCGAACCGGTAGTGACCCCCCCCCGGTTTTCCGGATCCGGAGGGGGGGGGGAGGGGTTCGAACCGGTAGTGACCCCCCCCCCCCCCCCCCTTTTCATGATGAGCAGGGGGGGGGGGGGGGGAGGGGTTTCGAACCGTAGTGACCCCCCCCGGTTTTCGGAGGGGGGGGGGGGGGAGGGGTTCGAACCGGTAGTGCCCCCCCCCGGTTTTCCGCCAGCAGCGGTAGAACGCGCTCTTTCCGTGGTGATGATGTAACCACGCAATCGCTTAATCGGAAGGCGCGGGGGCCCTGGCGTCTCCGGGCGTGCCATTGACGCCATGGACCCATTAACCACGGGCTTCGCAACCACCTTTCCACCCTGCGTCAAAGCGCCCCCCCCCCGCGGTTTGAGATTCTACGACGAGGCCATCGGCGCGCCCCGCGATGGGATGGGCCTGGGGCGCAAGCACTTCAACTCTCTTCAGGGGGCGCCCAAGGCTGAGGACGACGCGGCGACCAGCTAGATCCCGCGGGCCCACGCGCGCGTCGCCGTCGGCGGCGGCTTATCCCAGCACCCCGACGCTCACAAGGGACGCGGTGAAACTTTTCGAGCGCGAGGAGGATGAGAGGATGAAGGGGGGGAGGGGGGGGGGGGGGGAAAGGGGGGGCAAAGGGTGGAGGGACAGAAGATGATGATTGAAAACGGAGGAGAAGGACAAGGGAGAGATAACGGCATCGCGTGCGCATTGCAATGTTTCTTGTTCTAGAACATAAGTGCACGTCTACGTGGCCCAGCGACCGACCCCCCCCCCCCCCCACACCCACCCACCCACCACCCACCCCACCCCACCCCACCCCGCACACACACCACCACCACCACCACCACCACCACCACCACCACCACCCCTGTTCGCCCCTCCCCTCACAAATGCTTCAACGCCTCGACGCCTCAAATCAGGTCTCCCGGGAGGGGGGAGGGGGGAGGGCGCAGAGCGCGGGGGCGCCAGTGCAGCCGCGTGGCTTAAAAGGGCGTCGCGGAGGAAATGCGAGCAAATAACGAACGAGGCAATTTTACGAGTGAGCCCGCAACGTGCACGCACGGCCAGCTGGGGATGGAAGTCCTGCACAATTGCAAGGCTCGTCTGGCAACACACCGCGACCACGAACTTCCCAATCTGCTGGAGGACCACAGGGGACGGGCAATTCGACTACCCCTTGTCTCCACCCTCATTCCCTGAGCCCCGTCGCCTTGCCGCCCGCCCGCCCAGGAGAACGTCGCGTTACCTTATCCAGTCGTTCACGGGGTGCCCCTCGCCAATTCCAAGCGAAGCAGCGATGGCGATGGCGACGATGACATGCGCGAGCGAAGCCCCGACGAGAGCGGCGACGACTTCGGCGGCGACGATGTCGACTAGTGCAAGTCATACCGGGGCGCGCAATGGGATTCGGCAGGGGGGCCTCTACGATGTCTAAGGTCATGCCCCGCTACTAGACTCACCCTGATTCCTATGATTCGTCACACTGACATGCCACAGTGCGCAACTACTACATCCAATGAGAAAACCACGCGCGCCATCGCACACCTCGCACTCACGCCCGCGCGGTCGAGGGAGGGCCGGCGGGGGAGAGGATGAGAGGATGAGAGGATAGAAGGAGAGGAGAAGGGGCAGGGAGGTAAAGGGGTGGATGGATGAGCCCCCGCTGCGAGGCTTCGAGACGCCGCGGCCGCGGCATCACTTACTACTTTACTACATCACGATATGCGGCGTCTTCGGCTCTACGGCGCCATCGCCGTCACCATCTTCTCGGCGATGATCTTCGAGCCCGCGGCAGGGTCTGCAAGCCAGGCGGCCCCGGTAGGCCGGCGGTCAGGGGGCGAAAGCGAGCTTGACAGCTCTTCACTTCTTCGTTTGAAAGGTTCGCTGACATGAGTGGGGGGGAAGCGAACACCTCGCACCAAGTTTGGACAATGCCGTGAACAGAAGAGAATGAGCTAAGGTAATGTGGGCCTTTTGCTCCTTCTTACCCCGCCCCCCAAAGGCACTCGGCCTCTCTCAGCGAACGGCGTTTTCACGCCACAAGGCGCTCGCCAGAACGGGGGGTCCCCGCGTGTGCCTGGAAGTAGTTCGGGCGATGGATAAAGGCAGCTTGGTTCCACCTCCTGGCAACCTTCTCATCATGTTACCCTGCCATCGTCGCATCGTCGGATCAGTGGCGGCGCTGGCCCTCTCGTTTCAAGTAGGTCTCGCGTGGGCCTCAAGAACCCAAGCTACTTTAAGCGCATTATTACTTCATCCCGTTTCATGCCTCATGCGCACTGGCCGCTCGGCCACAAGCGCTTCCATAATAACAATTACACATTGAACCCCTGCGCTCCCAACGCCCCAACAACAACCCTTTCAGCTGGCGGGCTTGCGGTTGCGATCGAACCGTCGGTCTGTCGTCGCAGGCCCCCTCTCCCCCTGGATAAGTTTCCAAGATGAATGCGACTTACTTGTCCCTCCCGCCCACGCAAGCTAATGGGCGCCGATAACTTCATTCGCCCCCCTCTTCCCCACCTTCCCTCGTTTTGCTTATCCCTCTCCTCTCTGTGATCCGCCGCCCCTCGCGCCCCCTCTTGACATTATTTATGTTCCTTTTCGTCGGCCTCATTTCCTGTGCCAACTTCCATTCTCCAATATCTCTCGCCGTCGCCACGCTGCCGTCCGCAGGCGGGAGGACCACCCCCCCGCCCCGCCCCCTGCCCCGCACCCCGGGAGGGGGCCGCGGGCCCTTGGCGGGCTGGTCCGCTTGATTCGGCGATCCCGCGCGCCCAGCGGCGCCGCGGTCGCGCGGCTTGGGGCCCTCGGGGCGGGCAGGCGATGCACGAAACCCTCGAAAGTGTCCAACACCTGACCGAGAGAAGCAGGATTGGGCAACCCACCGCCCAATATGTCACGTCGTCACGTCGTCGGCTGAAGCGCGAGGGTACCCGCGCGCCTCGCGTCGCGGCTTGGGGCGTTAGCGCATCGGCCAGCGAGGGCGCCATTTGCGCGACATCACATTCACCAAGTGAGGGCCCATCAGATGAGGGAGTGCGCGTGGGAGCGGAGATGATCTCGCATCGCGAACGCGGGACTCGGGCTCCTCAAAAGCAGTGGTGCAAGCTATGCCCCTTGCCCTCCCGGGTTGCCAAGACCTCCAAGTTCCTCTGTTCTTCTGCCTGCCCGTCGGGGGGGGGGGGGGGGCGGACTGCCGAGGGGGCCAGAGAGCGATCCGCGAAGGAGCCGATGGGACAAAGGCATACAAGGTGCCATCACCTAACACTTGCCCCGCGCGCAGGGGGGAGGGGGGAGATGGGGAGAGATGGGTGGAGGTTGCGAGGAGGCGAGTGCGCGTGTGTGTGCGTGTGCGTGTGCGTGCGCGCGTGCGCGTGCGTGTGCGCGCGCGTGCGTGCGTGCGTGCGCGTGTGCGTGCGCGTGCGCGTGTGTGCGTGTGCGTGTGCGTGCGCGTGCGCGTGTGTGTGCGTGTGTGTGTGCATGTGCGCGTGCGCGCGTGCGCGCGTGCGTGCGCACGCGCGCGCGCGCGCGGGCGCGCGCGCGGGGGGGGGGGGGGGGAGGGGGGGGGGGGGGGGGAGGGGGATAGAGAGCGCACGCTCGAGAAAGAGAGAAGTGGGAGCGATCTATATATACATATATCTCTATATACGCGCGCTCGCATAGAGAAAGAGAGAGAGAGAGAGAGAGAGAGAGAGAGAGAGAGAAAAGGAAAAACAAAGAGAGAGAGAGAGGAATAATAACATAAGAGAGAGAGAGAGAGAGAGAGAGAGAGAGAGAGAGAGAGAGTGAGAGAGCGCGAAAGAGTGAGCAGCGCGCTAGATCGGCGAATGAGTTTTGGACACCGATGCACCAGTGGGCAAGTGAGCAAACGAGCAGAGGCGAGTGACCAATGAAAAGTAAAGGGGGGTTCTAAGAGCCCGAGGCGTTCGAAGCAAGTGCTTTGTGAACTCCCGCCCGCGCCCCGTCGTCTGTCGCCGCCGCCGACCCCCCAACCCGGAGCCTCCGCCCCATCCACCCATCCATTCATCCACCCTTCACGCTTATATCCATCCAGTCCTTCACCCCCTCCTCCTTCGTCTCACCTGAATGCGCGATTGTTGGGCGCGCGCTTTCCTGCGCAGTTGCTTCGAACTGGCTCGCCCGACATAGCGCGAGAACCAATTGAAATTATATTGCCACCCGAGGAGCTACCTACGCTTGAGAACATGAGCAAAGCGCTCCTGCACGACATCGCACAGTTTATACATGACAGAGGGCTGGAGTCCCAAATGCTCCAGGGAGTAATCCGGCACGCCGACGTGGCCTCCCTCGCTGTATTCTGCACGGGGGACATGGAGGCGAACCATAACGCCAGGAAGATCAGGAACCAAGTATGCATGGAGGCCGAGAAGCTTGCCAATGAGTTCGACGCGTCGACCCAGATAGACTTGCGGCGAGCTGATGCAGCCTGCGACATCAGGCTGATCCCTGGGATTATGTTATCTGCTCTCGGGAAAGCCTCTACGTGGGCCCAGCTCGAGAGCGCCCTGGTGGACGCTGCAGGGCGCCAGCAAAAAAAAACGGCACGCCTCATCAACACACCGAGCTGGGGATGCCCGGGACGCGAAGACACCTGAATGCGACTTTCCCCAGAGCGCATCGCTTCTCATTCACCCTTTGGCAGCGCCGCTGGCTGCGGCGGCCAGTGCAGATCGCGGGGCTGCCTCTTCTGGCAACGCCCCCCCCCCCACCCCCCACACGCCATCGCAGTGGCAGCGGCCCGGAGCTGCTCCGACATCGCCGCGTACGAATCGTTCGACCTTCAGGAATCTCACATGATGCTCGCGGTTCGCGACCGAGAGCTGAAGGCGAAGAACGACGATCGCACAGCTCAAGGCAAAAGTCGCTCACGAAGAAAAACCGTGACTATTTCGTTGGGAAGGCGGCGCGCCTGTCTTGGAATGTTGTTGTTGCCCGAATAGAGAGACCTAAATATTGCAGAGCGTTGTCTGCTGGAGGCCCGGACGGAACGTTACACCACCCTGGGGATACACTCTAACAATTCGAAGAAACCTCGGTCACACGGGAGCGCGAACCTCCGCCATGATGATGATGAGTGACGACGCGCGGGGGCATCTAAACAACAAGAAGACAGTGATGGCGTACAAATACAGGGCGCACATCGCCAAGCGCCTCCGATCGGTTGCGTTTCACCGCGAGACGAGCAGCTGCGCGCTTCAGGCGCATCTGATCCAGTCTGACGCGACGAACCACGAGGCAATACAGCGAGAGAAAGTGCACGCGGGCCTGATCACTACGTTGGTGGCAGCTGGGAGCGCCCAAGAGGCTGAAGACGAGCTGAACGACTTCTTCACGACGACGCTTGTGCCTCTGGATATGCCGTCCTCGCCTTCGCCTGGTTGGGCGCGTCGTCACTGCGTCCCTGGTGACTTTCTAGCATTGGCAGACGGCGGCGGAGATGCAAACCGAGAACTCCAGTTGCGTGAGCTGCAGTCTGTGGGGCGCCCGCTGCGGACGGACCCGCCACCGTGGCGCGTTGCCCCTGGTCCTGAACATGATGTAAAAAATGGCCAGGGCGTTCATCTTTGGAGTTGACGCTGGCAGCGGCAACACGCGCATGCTTCGCTTCGTCAGAAAAAGGACCTGGCTGAGGAAGCGCACGCGATGTTCATGGGTACGTTGCGTTTGCTTCACCAGTGCCATCTTGCCATCAAATGTGACCAGGGGCTACTCGACCTCTGGGAGCGGGCGCCGCCGAACGCCCTGGCTCGGAGAGGGGGCCACGTGAGCCGCGTCGCGACGATCTCTAACGCGTGGCGGTCCGTCGGTAACAAGAAGGAACTGAAGGAAGCGGCAGAGGCGGAGTTCAATGAGGATGTGGCCATGAAGTTCTCCAGCAAACTCCCTGGCAGAGTAGTGGGGGGCCGATGGGGTTCCATTGACGCCGCGGAGAAGCTGTTCTGTGCCGCTGGTAACTTCTTGAAGGCCGTCCTCTGCAAGGTGTTCCCCGCTCGGGCTGGGGCCGCTCCGGCTGCTCCAGCCGCAGCCGCAGGCCCCTTCGCTGACGAGCAAGAAGAACACAAAGAGCAGCAGAACAACTATCGTTTCCGCTCGTATTGTTTGTCCTGCTGGATAAGCCGCTGGACACAGATGACGTTGAGCGTCGCAAGATCGTTGGCCGACCCCTCGGCTCGCCTGAGTGCTGCTTAGTGGATAACTTCAACGACGTCACAGCGGAGACGAGGGCGCTGTTCATGGAGGAGCTCCAGGTGGTCAGAGATACTGGGACGCGTCCTGCGTCGCTAGCCCAGTGGATAGCCTTACTCCGAGCTAACTCGTCGATCACGACGCAAGAGATAGAGGGCACGAACTCAGTAATTCAAAGTGTTGCCGAAGCAGCACCTTTCATCCATCTTCCACTAGTCGCTGCAAGGGTTGGGCTGAAGAAAGGCGACCCTATCCGAGCAGAAGAATGTGTCGCCATGCATCGTGACGTTGTAGAGTTCCAGAAGACTGACGAGAATATAAACCGATTTGCCATGGTGCCCATAGGTCCGACCACTTAGCTAGGGTCAGCCAGACTTCCGTGTCCGCATCGCGCTGGGCCTCATCTGCTGGAAGCTGCCAAGTATGCTAAGACAATACAGGACTACCATGGCGATGAACCGTGGGTGACACATGTATATTCTCTACAGGCTCCGCCAGCAGAGGGTGCCACGGCAGACTAGGTCAGCGCCAAGCGCCCCGCCTTTGTGATCTCATGGAAGTACAGCGGCGCCGCCTTCGTCGCCCTTGGCACCATCGACGACAAAGTGTTCGAGTTGGACATCCCCTTGGTCAGCAAGCGCTTGATTCACTTGCTCGCGACGTCCTGCGAGAAGTTTCCAGCGCGGCTCAGGCTGTGGCCATGGAGTCTCAAATGGATCTCTACTCGCGCCGCCTTGCTCATGACAGAGCCGACGGCGCTGAGACATCTGCCCGCAGCGTTGCGGGCGCGGCCAACTGCTCTTCCGCATGATGCCCCACCGCCAGGCCCGCCGCCCGGGGCCGCTGGCGATGCGCCGCCACCGGCCACCCGCTGGTCCTCACATTGAGGAGGGCGACGCCGCGGTGAATCTCGAGGCTGCGCCACCACCAGGGCCTGCGCCAGCTGCGCGTGCAGACGAAGCAGCGCTGGGGATGCACATCCCAGGCGAAGCAGCTGAAGCCGACGTCGACGCCCAGGACCAGGTCGAGCCAGCGCCTGACGAGCCGCAGATCGCGGAGTGAGGCGAGGACGGGGTGGTCCAAGACCTTGGCGACGACGAGGATAGCGCCGTGGAAGAAGCGGAGGCGAAGTGCGCTGTAGACGACGAGGGCGACGAGGGCGCACCTCATGCGCATGGGCTACATCATCCAGCATCGCTGGCTGATATTGATGTGGATGGGCTGCGGGCTGAGCACGCTTCGTCCATCGCAGCCGTCCAAGAGTGCACCCGTCGCACTGCGGAGCGACAAGTGCACCCTCGCGAGCGCAATGGAGTGGGCCTGCTGGTCACTGAGGACAGCGACGCGAAGCATGTGCACTGGACGAATGTTGCGCTGGCCAAGGCTCGGCCGATCGACTTCCACTACATGCCGAGCGGCTCCATGAATTTCAAGGCCACGCCCGCCTTCGCTGCGCCAGAGGTCTCTGACGCTGGGGCCACCATCGTGATGAACAACACAGGTCTTCGTTTTACCAGAGGAATGAAAAGCGCACAGCCGATCCTGGATGGCTGGCAGTTGCTAGCATACAACCTGCAACTAGCCAAACTCTTTGGGGGGCCTCTCGCGCCCAATCCGCATCACCAGTGCGCGCGGTGCAAGTGCGCAGCCACCGCTGGCGCAGACGACTACATCAAATCGACCGACGGGCGCGACAAGACGTTCTTTTGGTGCCAGGCGTGCTGCACGTCCTGGCACACTTGCTGCATCGATAATTTCGGCGGCGCCGCGGCGCCCCCATTCACGCGCCCACTGTGCTCTTGACGGTGGCGCGCCCGTGCAGGCGCGATATGTGCAAACACGCGTCGTCGTGTCATCGTGTCATCGTCCGTTCTGCGCGTCGTGGCGTCGCCGTGTCCACTTGCTCCTTCCCCCCTGTCGTAATCCCCACGGCCCCCCTCCCATTCACCCCTCCATCCTCATGAGTTATCATATCCTTCTACCCCTCACGACGACCTTGCACACATTCTCGGTACAAAACAGATCAATGTTGTTTATCATTCGTCTTGGTCGCCACTGTCCCTATGCTAGCGCAGTTTCTTCTGGCTACCGACCTCCCCCCCCGGGGGCACGGGCGTTCCTGCTGGTCGGCATCATCACGGCGGCGGTCACCACGGGCACGAAGCCGATGTTCGCGGTGTTTTCGGGCTACCAGACCGCGCGGGACCCATCTCTCCTCTCTCGGGATGCAAACCGCTTTTGTCTCGTTCCACCTCCCCGTAGATCCCCAACCACTACTCCGCTCGCGATATCCCAATCTGGCGCAAACGCTCTTTACCCTCCCACCCGATCATCCTCACGCGCACCCGCGGCATCACCGTGCGAAAGCAAACGAACGCCCCCCACCATGCCATTCAAAAGCGCGCCCTCGCCCCCCCCCCCCCCCCCACCTGGGATTTCGACTTGCACACTTTGGGATCAGAGCGCGCATTTAGCGTAGCTTCGAGTGGGCCCGCTTGCGCATCACAATGAGCATGGCCAGCCCACAGGCAAACGCGGGTTAGCTCATGGGGTGCGAGCCCAAGTTTAGGTGAAACGCTGCCCCGCGCTTGCCGGGGTGGATGATTTACGCCGCCGACGCGCCCCGCCGACAAACAAATAACGTTTCCAGGTAGTGCAATTTCTGAACCAGACGAACTTTCGAGCAAGTCGTCGTTCGCGGCGCGGCGCGCCCCAGGCAACGACTTCCGCCCCCGCCCCCGCCCCAGGGCACTTGCTTTGCGACATCCGGTCTCTCGTCAGACAATCGATTCCCTACGGGCAAGGGCTCAGCAGGCAATCAGCTTCCTCGGCGCACCATGGCAGGTAATCAGTTCCCTGAAGTGCCAGCTGCCATCGGCAATTGGTTGCCGTCGCAATGGGGCGCTATCGGCAAATGGTTGCCGTGGCAATGGGGCGCCCCAGGCAACTGAGTTCCTACAGGCCTCGCTGCCACAGGTAACCGATTGCCTGGGGCAGGAGATCAGTTCCTTTGGGCGCCGCCTGCCATGGGCAATCAGTTGCCCAGGGCGCCTGGCGCCCTAGGCAATCGGTTTCCTGGCGCTGCTGTTGTCTAGGCGATTGGTTGCCGTGGCAGCGCTGTGCCCCAGGCAACTGGCTGTCTATTGGCTTTGCTGCCAACAGGAATTGATTGCCTACAACCGCCGATCTGTTATCGCGTGACGTTGCTGCCGTGGGAAGTCCGTTGCCTGGGTCGACTGGGTCAGAGCTTCAGGGCCACTGAAACAGGCAATCAGTTTCCGGCGCCAGGTCATGCTAGGTAACCAACTTCCTGGAAATATTGCGCCATAGGCAATGAGTTCCCCACGGGCGACGTTGCTGGCGCATGCCGCTTGGGCGGGCCAGGCGATCAGTTTCCTCGGGGGAGGGCGCGCACAGGAAACCAATCGCCGCGGGCGAGGGGATGACCAGACAATATGTTTCCTGGGGTGGGGGTGGGTCGCGAAACCTGAGCGCCGGGGCCTGGGGGTGAGTTCCCCAGCGCCCTCGCAGCCGCGGTCGTCGAACTGTCGCGCGCATATAGCCGCCTGGGCAATCGGTTCTCGCGATGGCCCTGGGGGGCCAAGGAATTCAGTCCTTGGTCCGCCCATCTCACAGACAGCATGTTGTTCTGGAGGGCCTCGGGGCAGTTTGACGCAGGCGCTAGGGTTGCAACCCGATCAGTGTTGGTTCGTGCGGAGGCGATGGCGCATATGCGCCGTAACCCCTTTCACCTGTTGAGTCGTTTGGTCGCGCCCCCTCGGGCGGCGAAAAAAAAACAACGTCGCCACCGACAGCGCCCGCGTATATTAAGCATTCGTTCCTGGGGCTGCCCTGACCCAAGCATCGCAACTAACCTGGTCGCTGCGCCGGTTGTCTCGATGGCGAGGGGCGGGGGGGCGCGATGATGTTGCCCCCCTGGCGATGTTTCATTGTTATCGACAGTGGCGCGCCCTTCCAAGGCAATGTAAACCGCGCGGGGCAGGGCCGATGAATGCGCTGTATCTTCGCGCGGGGGGGAGTGCGCTCACGGCCGGTTGCTTTGCGCTGGTTTTGCGAGGGGTGCCTGGGAGGAGATATATGGTGAACACTTGGGCGTGCTGGAGCATCTGAAGCGAATCGATGAGGACTGGCTGGCCAGCTCAGGCGCCGCCCTGCCTTTCGCGCGGAACGGGGGGGGGGGTGGGCCATCTTGCGGCGCCACCTCGACGACCGCGGCGACAAGAGCTCCGCCCTCGCCTGGAAGACGAGCGCGGAGCTCATCGGGGTGGTCAACGCGTCTCGAGCAGACGCTCGAGCTATCACTGTCGTTAAACGTAAAGGGGTGCGTGGGGTGAATGGTAGGGTGCCCTATCTATCGCCCTCAAAGGTCTCAAGGCTGCCTGGGAGGGCCCGAAGAACACGGACAACGCGAACGTGCGCGCGTCGGTGGCGACGGGGTGCCAGAACTCGACGGCCGCTACCTTTGGACGTTTCGGCGCAGCCGCGGGGAGTTAGGAGGGCCGAGGAGACGGGGGGGGGGGCGATCGGGCAGGATGGCGCGGCGCAAGGTCTGTCGTCGACGCCCATGCCCCTCCCCTTGCCAAGGCCTCACGGCCAGCGCCGCCGACCCTGGCGACGTCTGCTTTCGCGAGCGGCGCGACTGGTAACGATTGGTAGAAACGCGAGGAAGACATCGAGGATGAATAGTTACGCAGGGCACGAGGGAGGACGGACGGGAGAATGAGGATGAACGGGCGAGGAAGAGGAAGATAGAGGAGGTCTGATGACGAGAGGAATGAGAAGGATGAGAAGGAAGACAAGGAGGAAGGTAGAGGAAGATAGAGGACGAAGAGGGGGAAGAGGAGGGGGATTATGATGGGGACGAGGAGCATGAGAAGGAGGAGAGGGGACTGCCTCGTGAATAGAAGCGGCCTTATGTTTATCGCCGCGGCACCCCCGTCGGCTGCATCATGTTCCTGAAGGGGCCCGGGAACGCGTTCAACGACCAGTGCGCGTCGGTCGTCATCTGCGAGAAGTTGCGCAGAATCGAGCGCATCGAGATCTCGTGGGCCGAGAAGCGCGACTCCATGAACTGGTGTCTCTCATCGGAGAGTCTGCCCACAACGACAACAAGTGGGAGTTCGCGGAGCCAGCCTTCGACCAGCGGCTGCCCAGCTTCCACTGCTACTCGAGGAGCGCGCAGTCGTGGAGGGACTGCAACACGGTCGCATGTCATAAAAAACTACGGGGGCGGCAAGCGGAAGAGGATGGGGGCCGAGAGCGAGGAGGGGGGGGAGAAGGGGGGGCGGGCGAAATGAAGAAGAACGGCGACAGGAGAGTGCGGCGCGCAGCGCGAGGGGCGCGCGGGGTTGCAGGGCGAGCTGGCGAGATGGGGCCACAGGGTAGTTGGGTGGGGGGTGGGGGGGGGGGGGGGTCAAGCCCCCCCCCCCCCCCGCCCGCAAGCCGTCTCGCTCACTCCCACGAGGGTGGATCGTTCAAGCGAAAAGACGCTCGTTCGAGCGAAAAGGTAATCCGTTCAAGCGAAAACCAACCGAGCGAAAACCAATCCAGCAGCAGAGAGCAGAGAGCAGCAGAGAGCAGCATAACAGCAGAGAGCAGCAGAGAACAGCAGAGAACAGCAGAGAGCAGCAGAACAGCAGAGAGCAGCAGAACAGCAGAGAGCAGCAGCAGAGAGCAGCAGAGAGCAGCAGAACAGCAGAGAGCAGCAGAGAGCAGCAGAACAGCAGAGAGCAGCAGAACAGCAGAGAGCAGCAGAACAGCAGAGAGCAGCAGAACAGCAGAGAGCAGCAGAACAGCAGAGAGCAGCAGAACAGCAGAGAGCAGCAGAACAGCAGAGAGCAGCAGAACAGCAGAGGGCAGCAGAACAGCAGAGAGCAGCAGAACAGCAGAGAGCAGCAGAACAGCAGAGAGCTGCAGAACAGCAGAGAGCAGCAGAACAGCAGAGAGCAGCAGAACAACAGAGAGCAGCAGAACAGCAGAGAGCAGCAGAACAGCAGAGAGCAGCAGAGAGCAGCAGAACAGCAGAAGAGCAGCAGAGCAGAAGAGCAGAGAGCAGCAGCAGAGCAGCAGAGAGCAGCAGAGCAGCAGAGCAGCAGCAGAACAGCAGCAGAACAGCAGAGAGCAGCAGAACAGCAGAGAGCAGCAGAACAGCAGAGAGCAGCAGAACAGCAGAGAGCAGCAGAACAGCAGAGAGCAGCAGAACAGCAGAGAGCAGCAGAACAGCAGAGAGCAGCAGAACAGCAGAGAGCAGCAGAACAGCAGAGAGTAGCAGAACAGCAGAAAGCAGCAGAACAGCAGAGAGCAGCTGGATCTCTGGCAACTCTGGGCCGCCGTGGGCCCCAGGGGCGCCAGCCAGAGCCGGGAACCATGATTTCGGGTTTTTCCGCCCCGGATCTCTCCCAAATCATGGTCCCCGCCATCCTCTGGGCCGCCGTGAGTCCCAGGGGCGCCAGCAGAGCCGGGAACCACGATTTCGGGATTTTCTGGCCTGGATCTCTCCAAAACCATAGTTCCCGCCATCCTCGAGGCCGCCGCGGGCCCCAGGGGCGCCAGGCAGAGCCGGGAACCGCGATTTCGGGATTTTCCGGCCTGGATCTCTCCAAAATCATGGTCCCCGCCATCCTCGGGGCCGCCGTGGGCCCCAGGGGCGCCAGCCAGAGCCGGGAACCACGATTTCGGGCTTTTCCGGCCTGGATCTCTCCAAAATCATTGTTCCCGCCATCCTCGGGGCCGCCGTGGGCCCCAGGGGCGCCAGCCAAAGCCGGGAACAATGATTTCGGGTTTTTCCGGCTTGGATCTCTCCAAAATGATGGTTCCCGGCCCCATGCGCGCCAGCAGAGCCGGGAACCACGATTTCAAGTTTTTCCGGCCTGGATCTCTCCAAAATCATGGTTCCCGCCATCCTCGGGGCCGCCGTGGGCCCCAGGGGCGCCAGGCGGAGCCGGGAACCATGATTTCGAGCTCTTCCGGCTTGGATCTATTCAAAATCATGGCCCCCGCCATCCTCGGGGCCGCCGTGGGCCCCAGGGGCGCCAGCCAGAGCCGGGAACAATGATTTCGGGTTTTTCCGGCATGGATCTCTCCAAAATCATGGTTCCCGCCATCCTCGGGAACGCCGCAGGCCCCAGCCAGGGGCGCCAGCCAGAGCCGGGAACAATGATTTCGAGCTTTTCCGGCCTGGATCTTTCCAAAATCATGGTTCCCGCCATCCTCGGGGCCGCCGTGGGCCCCAGGGGCGCCAGCCAGAGCCGGGAACCATGATTTCGGGTTTTTCCGGCTTGGATCTTCCCAAAATCATGGCCCCCGCCATCCTCGGGGCCGCCGTGGGCTCCAGGGGCGCCAGCCAGAGCCGGGAACCATGATTTCGAGCTTTTCCGGCCTGGATCTTTCCAAAATCATGGTTCACGCCACCCTCTGGGCCGCCGTGGGCCCCAGGGGCGCCAGCCAGAGCCGGGAACCATGATTTCGGGTTTTTCCGGCTTGGATCTTCCCAAAATCATGGCCCCCGCCATCCTCGGGGCCGCCGTGGGCTCCAGGGGCGCCAGCCAGAGCCGGGAACCATGATTTCGAGCTTTTCCGGCCTGGATCTTTCCAAAATCATGGTTCACGCCACCCTCTGGGCCGCCGTGGGCCCCAGGGGCGCCAGCCAGAGCCGGGAACCATGATTTCGGGTTTTTCCGGCTTGGATCTTCCCAAAATCATGGCCCCCGCCATCCTCGGGGCCGCCGTGGGCTCCAGGGGCGCCAGCCAGAGCCGGGAACCATGATTTCGAGCTTTTCCGGCCTGGATCTTTCCAAAATCATGGTTCACGCCACCCTCTGGGCCGCCGTGGGCCCCAGGGGCGCCAGCCAGAGCCGGGAACCATGATTTCGGGTTTTTCCGGCTTGGATCTTCCCAAAATCATGGCCCCCGCCATCCTCAGGGCCGCCGTGGGCCCCAGGGGCGCCAGCCAGAGCCGGGAACCACGATTTCGAGCTTTTCCGGCCTGGATCTATCCAAAATCATGGTTCCCGCCATCCTCGGGGCCGCCGTGGGCCCCCGGGGCGCCAGCCAGAGCCGGGAACCATGATTTCGGGTTTTTCCAGCGTGGATCTCTCCAAAATCATGGCCCCCGCCATCCTCGGGGCCGCCGTGGGCCCCAGGGGCGCCAGCCAGAGCCGGAAACCATGATTTCGGGTTTTTCAGGTTTGGATCTCTCCAAAATCATAGTTCCCGCCATCCTCGGGGCCGCCGTGGGCCCCAGGGGCGCCAGCCAGAGCCGGGAACCATGATTTCTAGCTTTTCCGGCTTGGATCTCTCCAAAATCATGGTTCCCGCCATCTTCGGGGCCGCCGTGGGAACCATGATTTCGAATTTTTCCGGCCTGGATCTCTCCAAAATCATGGTTCCCGCCATCTTCGGGGCCGCCGTGGGCTCCAGGGGCGCCAGCCAGAGCCGGGAACCATGATTTCGAGTTCTTGCCGGCCTGGATCTCTCCAAAATCATAGTTCCCGCCATCCTCGGGGCCGCCGTGGGCCCCAGGGGCGCCAGCCAGAGCCGGGAACCATGATTTCGGGTTTTTCCGGCCTGGGTCTCTCCAAGATCACGTTTCCCGCCATCCTCGGGGCCGCCGTGGGTCCCGGGGGCGCCAGCCAGAGCCGGGAACCATGATTTCGAGTTTTTCCGGCCTGGATCTCTCCAAAATCATGGCTCCCGCCATCCTCGGGGCCTCGGATCGCACCTGTGCTAGAAAGTCCATGAGGACTTGAGCTTTTCCAGCCTCGATCTCTCCAAAATCATGGTTCCCGCCATCCTCTGGGCCGCCGCGGGGCCCTGGGAGCGCATAGCAGCAGAGACCACAGAGCAGCAGAGAGCACAGAGCAGCAGAGAGCAAAGAGCAGCAAAAAGAGCACAGAGCAGCAGAGCAGCAGAGAGCACACAACAGCAGAGAGCACAGAGCAGCAGAGAGCACAGAGCAGCAGAGAGCACAGGGCACAGAGCCGGGAACCATGATTTCGGGTTTTTCCAGCTTCGATCTCTCCAAAATCATGGTTCCCGCCATCCTCTGGGCCGCCGTGAGTCCCTGGGGCGCCAGACAGAGCCGGGAACCGGGATTTCGGTGGTTTTCCAGCAATCATGGTTCCCGCCATCTTCTGGGCTGCCGTGGATTCTTTTCGCGCGCACGCGCCCAGCGGATTTCTTTCGAACGGCCCGCAGTTTTCGCGCGAATCGATTTCGCGCGGACGGCGGACCCTCCACCCCCACCCGCCCTCCCAACACATACGCGGCACCCGAGTCTGGCCCGAGCCTCAGCATATTCAGCAGTCGTATTTGGATGGGTAGCCACTAGGGACCAATCCGCCGCCGCCGCCGCCGCCGCCGCCGCCACCGCCCGCCGCTGCCGCCGCCGCGCCGCCGCCGCCGCCGCCGCCGCCGCCCGCCCGCCGGCCGCCGCCGCCGCCGCCGCCTCCGCCATCGCCCGCCGCCCGCCGCCGCCCGCTGCCAAACGCCGCCGCAGCCGCTGCCGTCACCGCCGCCGCCGCCGCAGCCGCCGCCGCCGCCGCGCCGCCGCCGCCCGCCGCCGCGCCGCCCGCCGCCATCGCCGCCGCCGCCGCCCCCGCTGCCAAACCGCCGCCGCAGCCGCTGCCGCCACCGCCGCCGCCGCCGCCCCGCGCTGCCAAACCCGCTGCCGCAGGGCCGCAGCGCTGCCCGCCGCCGCGCCGCCGCAGCCACCGCCGCCGCCCCCGCCGCCGCCGCCGCCGCCGCCGCCGCAGCCGCCGCCACCGCCGCCGCAGCCGCCGCAGCCGCCAGGGTGTTTATTAATCGGGAACAGTGATAGAGGGGGAGGGGCCGCTCGCGGCTAAGGGGCTCAGGGATGGCGCTCGGCATCGCCACATCACAACAGCACTGCGCAAGAGAGGGAAGAGGAGGAGGTGGACGGGGAGGGAAGAGCAGGAGGACGAGGAGAAGACGGGGAGGAAGAGGAGCAGGAGAAGTTGAAAAGGAGGGGAGCAGGATGAGGAGGAAGGCGCCAGGACACGGGTTCCAACAAAGGAATGGGAAGTGGAAGAGTGGAGGAGTCGAGGAACACAGTAGCAGAGGAGATGAGGAGATGGCGGCTCTCTTCCTATTCTACATTTGCCATCCTCCCACCCTTCCTTCTGACCTTCAGCCGCTTCAGCCGTGCTGGCGCGCCTTCAGGTCGTCGACGAAGATGGCACTCGCCTGCGGGGTGCGTTCGAGAGGCGGGCGGCGATGACTGATGTAGACGTCGCAAAGATGGAGCCAGGGGGGCGCGCGGACCAGATGCGCTTAATGGCGACGCCGCCTCCTCAGTCTCAGTCTTCCTTCTCATATCCTCGTATATTGTTTCAGTCTTCAGCAGTCTCAGTCTTACATTGTCTCATCCTCTCATCGCTTGTCTCACCTCTCTTGCCTCGCTACTTATCATGGTCATCAGCCTTCCGTCTCAGCATCTCATCCTCTCATCTCTTGTCCTGGCGTAGGCAGGCATCGTGCGCGCCATGCAAGGCAAGGCGAGCGCTGTCAACATAGTTTCGGCGATGGTGCTGACCATGCCTCGCCTCAACTCTCGGCGGCGGCAGTGCGGCCTGCTTCCGAACGGCCTGCCGCCCCCCCCAAGCTCGCGTCGGAGGAGAAGCTCAAAGCCCGGGGCTGCCCGGGCGGGCGGAGGGGGAACGACAGGATGAAGGGGGGGGCGGGTTGGGAGGGCGCGGTGGCGCGGTAGTTGGGCGGTGCCAAATAGTGATATTCGGGCTGCCAATTGCCCTCGCTTGCCAACGCTGGCAAGATGAGAAGGATGAGACCGAGGTGCGGTGGACAATGGGAATGCGATCACTGAAGGAGGGCGCGGTAAAGAGGAAGGATATACCGAACGACGCGATTAACGGGTGGACACATAGCGTCACAGAGCATAGCTTTGAATTGCGTAGCACGGCAAAACATTTTGCTGTCTGGCACAGCCTATCATCTTGCACACTGATACGGTGATGCATGACGACGGTGATGTGGCTCTTCATCAGAACGCGCACATGTATAGAAACGAATACGAGCGGTCGGATCCCCAGTCCGCGAGCGCCCTGCGCATTATTCCTGAGCTCTATCGAGCCATGGGACCTGCAAGCGAGCGTGGCCTCGTGGATGCTGAGTTATTCCAAGTGGGCGGTGTCCTTGTCTTTCCAGCATCCCAGGATATGCATTATATGGCATGAGTGCCGGTGCCCAGACACGAACGGAAGAGCGCCGCGCGGGGGGCGCAGGAAGCGCCCCCCTTGCCATCTCCATTTGGGGCCCGAAGATGAGCTCACGTAGGCGCGAAGACACGGCCTCCAGGTCCGTGGCGCAATTTCGACGCGCAGTGACAACATCTTGCGCACTCGGTCTCGAACTATCGTTTGGTCTGGCTGGAACCATCGCGCGTCGGGGGATGGGTAATAATAAATGGCACGTCGCCGAATGCGCCAAGCAGCAACGCAAGCGCGGCATCGAGGAACGTCGCCGCTCGAGCATTGAATTTGGCGGCGCGCGCATCATGCCCTGCCCCTCCCCCGACGATTGGGGCCGCTACGTGGCCGATACCCTCGGCCACCCTAAGCAATTCCCCCGCGCCGTCGCAACCAGCTGCCCAGCGCGCCACCGAGCGATCGCCGACGCCGAGGAGCGCGCCCCGGGAGATGAAGGCCCAGTGGCGGGACACGGTTTCTTCCTCTTGCGCGCGCACCCTGGTCTCGATGATCTGTTCTTTGTCGCGGCATCTGCTCCGCTCGCGGCCCCTGGGGGGGATCGCGGCTTCAGCAATTTCAGCCCGTTGCTCTCCTCCGCCATGCCCCGCTGCCACTGCCCCCTCTTCCTTCGCACTGCCCTGATCACGGCGCCGCGGTGAATGATGATGGCGCAGTGGGCCATCCTCGCCACCCTCGCCCGCTCCAGCTGCGCATGCCGCAGCGTGCTCGGCAACGCCAGGGGGCCCTTCAGCTGCGCCCCCTGCCATGGCAGTTGGCTCTTCGCGTTCTTCATTGCGCTGCTGTGGCTGACGCCGTTGGGCCCCATCTTCTCCACCGCCTTTGACTCGCCCTAGCAACCCCGCTGCCCTCCATGGGCGCTGCGCGCGGCGTTCTATGCGCAAGGCTCCAGTGGTCTCGCGAATCCAGGACGGCGCTGCGTCTGCGCTGCCGCTGCCTTCGCTGCGCGAGCCCTGGCTGCTAGCTGGCAACGCAGAACTCCTGGCGAGTCCACTCATGCCCGCGGGAGGCCGCTGCCGCCGCTGCTTCGGGCCGCCGCCCTCGGAGGGCGAGCTGCTCGCGAAATGCGCATCCAGACACGCGTCGCCAAGTCGCTGCAAGACGCCCTCAGCCATGGGGCCGACATGACTACGGACGCTACGAGGGGCCAACGACCTGCCCTGCCCTCCTCGGGCCTCTGACCTTTTGAAAGCCTGCGTCCCAACGCGTGCGAGTGTTTCGAAGACGAGCTGAAGATGAAGCATCCAAGTTTGCGTTTCGAGTTTGCGCCCGCCCGACGATCGAACCCCCCCCCCCCCCCCCTGGCATCCCGCCCCCCCTCCCTCTGTCCTTGTCTCCTCAGCCCTTCGTCCAAAGACACCCCCTTTCCTCCCTCCCTTTCTCTCCCGCCCCCAACGACCC
>CAUYUJ010014266.1:349609-352109 GCA_963575745.1 Prorocentrum cordatum | reverse complement strand
CAACAGCAAGCGTCACTCACGATTATCTCGATAATCAACTCCTTTTTTCAACAGACCACGAAATGACCAAAGCCATATCTCCTGTCGATCACAGTTCAGACGTGTCGCAACATGCTTCCAATTAAACTCCCTCGGCCGAGGGTCTCCTTTGTATTTGACCTCATCCGATTCATCAAGGGAAAATCCCCTGAACTCCAAAGGGCGGGATCGGGTGGGCCCGAAAAGCTATGGAAGCACGCTCGCTGTTGAAGAGCATGGCTGGACCAACACTATACATTAATACCCGCTCGAAGACTCTCACTTCATCATAATGTACAAAACGCATTGAGTTCCTAAAGCCTCTGGAGACCCACCCACCCAACCCCCACGCCGCCCCCGCGGCGGTCAGGGGCAAGGAAGGGAAAAGCTAGGGACGAGTAGGCAAAACCTGTACAGGTAGGGCGTGCCAAGGCGAAGCCTGTGCAGAATAGGAAACAACAGCAAGCGTCACTCACGATTATCTCGATAATCAACTCCATTTTTTTCAACAGACCACGAAATGACCAAAGCCATATCTCCTGTCGATCACAGTTCAGACGTGTCGCAGCATGCTTCCAATTAAACTCCCTCGGCCGAGGGTCTCCTTTGTATTTGACCTCATCCGATTCATCAAGGGAAATCTGAACTCCATAACGTATACAACATGTCCGCTCTGAGATAATGCCAAACTCCGGTATCCGATCATACCACTCATATGGCTTTGAACCCACTGAACCTCAGAGCCAAACACCGCTTGCGTACCATAACCAATCGAACTGCGTGTGGGCCCACCGGCCGAGACGGAACCAAAAGGGAGGGCGAGTGGTGGGAAACTGGAGTACCTCCTGCGCGGTCAGCGGTGTCCGCAGCACGGAGGCGTCGACTGCCGACTCTATCGCATCCTTGACTCTCGTCGTGATGCGCTCCAGCTCTCTTCCTGGATCGGCCCCTGTGAGTGCCCACAACGGATTAGCCCACTGAAGTTCAAATCCCAATCTAGCGAAATAATATCGCACTGCCAGCACCTCTTCGTCCACTAACAGTACCTCCCAATCCCAGATGAAGAAGCTCTCCGTGAAATTGAACTGGGAGGAGAGCCGCGCCGCCACTGGCGCCCTGACAGATACAGCATTAATGGAACCCCACAACTCCACTGCCAGGTCATCTGGCACCACGGACAGCCCCCGCTCGAGCTCCTTCATCATACTGGGGCGAGAGCGTGCACCAATGTCAACGACGAAGCGGCCGCCTGTGACGTTCAAGCGGCAGCCCAGCAGATCTATCCCAGACCACGCTTCATCCACAAACGTAGCAGAATTTCTTGCAACTGATAGCGCAACCCCACTCACGGCCAAAGTCAGGTTCCTGGCCGCGAGGGCCACAGCCCCACCTGCGCCTGCCACATCCTCCACCAGGGACGCCGCAGCCTCGGCACCCCTGGACATGTTAGGAAAGAGGCTCGACGGGAAACTGACGGCGAGCACCATGAGGATGATGGCAGGCACGAAACACGGGCCACAGAGAATCTGGAGCACCCTACTGTAGCCAACAACCGACTTGAGGTAGCTTCCCTTTTGCGCCCTGGTCTGCTGCGGCTTGCATGGTGCCTGCGCGTAGAACTGCAGCTTGCCTGTCAACGGCTGGCCCGCTGCCTCCGGAGGTGGGATTGCGAGCGCAGTGGCGGGCGGCAGCGTACCCGGGCTCTTGGCCTTGGGCGGCGCGAGGACGAGCGAAACTGCCCCCGGCGATGCCGTCCGCGACGTGGCCCTTGACGGCGGAGCACTGACGCACTGCACCCAACTGGACGGTGTCCCAGGCGGGCTCGGCAGTGGTGGCACGTTCTCCTCCGTCAAGTCCGGGCCCTTGATCCACCCCCCAGTGTTCTTGTCCTTGACGTAGCCCTTGGGCGCCATATCCTGGAGGAAGGTGCGCTCCCCAGACGAACGCAGGAAAGTACTGGCGCCACCCTCTCTTGAGCCAGTGCAGCTGCTGCGCAAAGCCCTTCGTGTTTAGCTGGGTGAGGATGTGGCTCGCACCGACGATGTCAAGATAGATACGTAAACTCCCATCTGAGATCCACCTCCCTCTCTCCCGAACTTCTTCAAACGGGAGCCCTTCGGCCCTCGAGTCACTCGCCCATCCTGCTCTAGGGCTGTGAGGCCCCCAACCCATAGATAGGCCCAACGAGCCCTCGGTGTCCTTGAGAGTCTCACGATACTGGGCTAGGCTGAAGGGGAAGAGCGGAGTCCCAGCTGGGGTGGCCCTCGTGATCTCCTGAAGCACCTCCATGATGTCCCTGTCCTCCTGGAATATGCGCGCCACCTGGGGCCTCTTGAGCTTTGTCCCCGTACGAGCCCCAAGAGCAATAGAGACCGAGGCGATGTTGATGTTCTCGCCCAAGTCTCGAGGGAAGATGAGGTCCTCCGGTAGTATTCCCAAGAGCTCCGAGGGGCGTAAGCCCGTATGGCATTGCACGATGAGA
>CAUYUJ010014266.1:342423-349509 GCA_963575745.1 Prorocentrum cordatum | reverse complement strand
TCTGTCGTCGACGCCCATGCCCCTCCCCTTGCCAAGGCCTCACGGCCAGCGCCGCCGACCCTGGCGACGTCTGCTTTCGCGAGCGGCGCGACTGGTAACGATTGGTAGAAACGCGAGGAAGACATCGAGGATGAATAGTTACGCAGGGCACGAGGGAGGACGGACGGGAGAATGAGGATGAACGGGCGAGGAAGAGGAAGATAGAGGAGGTCTGATGACGAGAGGAATGAGAAGGATGAGAAGGAAGACAAGGAGGAAGGTAGAGGAAGATAGAGGACGAAGAGGGGGAAGAGGAGGGGGATTATGATGGGGACGAGGAGCATGAGAAGGAGGAGAGGGGACTGCCTCGTGAATAGAAGCGGCCTTATGTTTATCGCCGCGGCACCCCCGTCGGCTGCATCATGTTCCTGAAGGGGCCCGGGAACGCGTTCAACGACCAGTGCGCGTCGGTCGTCATCTGCGAGAAGTTGCGCAGAATCGAGCGCATCGAGATCTCGTGGGCCGAGAAGCGCGACTCCATGAACTGGTGTCTCTCATCGGAGAGTCTGCCCACAACGACAACAAGTGGGAGTTCGCGGAGCCAGCCTTCGACCAGCGGCTGCCCAGCTTCCACTGCTACTCGAGGAGCGCGCAGTCGTGGAGGGACTGCAACACGGTCGCATGTCATAAAAAACTACGGGGGCGGCAAGCGGAAGAGGATGGGGGCCGAGAGCGAGGAGGGGGGGGAGAAGGGGGGGCGGGCGAAATGAAGAAGAACGGCGACAGGAGAGTGCGGCGCGCAGCGCGAGGGGCGCGCGGGTTGCAAGGCGAGCTGGCGAGATGGGGCCACAGGGTAGTTGGGTGGGGGGGTGGGGGGGGGGGTGTCAAAGAAAGCCCCGTCCCCCCCCCCCCCCGCCCGCAAGCCGTCTCGCTCACTCCCACGAGGGTGGATCGTTCAAGCGAAAAGACGCTCGTTCGAGCGAAAAGGTAATCCGTTCAAGCGAAAACCAACCGAGCGAAAACCAATCCAGAGCAGCAGAGAGCAGCAGAGAGCAGCATAACAGCAGAGAGCAGCAGAGAACAGCAGAGAACAGCAGAGAGCAGCAGAACAGCAGAGAGCAGCAGAACAGCAGAGAGCAGCAGAACAGCAGAGAGCAGCAGAACAGCAGAGAGCAGCAGAACAGCAGAGAGCAGCAGAGCAGAAGAGGAGAAGAACAGCAGAGAGCAGCAGAACAGCAGAGAGCAGCAGAACAGCAGAGAGCAGCAGAACAGCAGAGAGCAGCAGAACAGCAGAGAGCAGCAGAACAGCAGAGACAGAAGAACAGCAGAGAGAGCAGAAACAGCAGAGAGACAGCAGAACAGCAAGAGAGGGCAGCAGACGAAGAGGCAGCAGAGACGAGAGAGCAGCAGACGCAGAGAGCTGCGAACAGCAGAGAGCAGCCAGAACAGCAGAGAGCAGCAGACATAAGAGAGCAAGACAGAAGCAACGAGACAGAGCTAAGAACAGGAATACGAAGAATCAGAAAACATAAGAGAAAGGCAGACAGCAGAACAGCAGAGAGCTGCAGAACAGCAGAGAGCAGCAGAACAGCAGAGAGCAGCAGAACAGCAGAGAGCAGCAGAACAGCAGAGAGCAGCAGAACAGCAGAGAGCAGCAGAACAGCAGAGAGCAGCAGAACAGCAGAGAGCAGCAGAACAGCAGAGAGCAGCAGAACAGCAGAGAGCAGCAGAAAAGCAGAGAGCAGCAGAACAGCAGAGAGCAGCAGAACAGCAGAGAGCAGCAGAACAGCAGAGAGCAGCAGAACAGCAGAGAGCAGCAGAACAGCAGAGAGCAGCAGAACAGCAGAGAGCAGCAGAACAGCAGAGAGCAGCAGAACAGCAGAGAGTAGCAGAACAGCAGAAAGCAGCAGAACAGCAGAGAGCAGCTGGATCTCTGGCAACTCTGGGCCGCCGTGGGCCCCAGGGGCGCCAGCCAGAGCCGGGAACCATGATTTCGGGTTTTTCCGCCCCGGATCTCTCCCAAATCATGGTCCCCGCCATCCTCTGGGCCGCCGTGAGTCCCAGGGGCGCCAGCAGAGCCGGGAACCACGATTTCGGGATTTTCTGGCCTGGATCTCTCCAAAACCATAGTTCCCGCCATCCTCGAGGCCGCCGCGGGCCCCAGGGGCGCCAGGCAGAGCCGGGAACCGCGATTTCGGGATTTTCCGGCCTGGATCTCTCCAAAATCATGGTCCCCGCCATCCTCGGGGCCGCCGTGGGCCCCAGGGGCGCCAGCCAGAGCCGGGAACCACGATTTCGGGCTTTTCCGGCCTGGATCTCTCCAAAATCATTGTTCCCGCCATCCTCGGGGCCGCCGTGGGCCCCAGGGGCGCCAGCCAAAGCCGGGAACAATGATTTCGGGTTTTTCCGGCTTGGATCTCTCCAAAATGATGGTTCCCGGCCCCATGCGCGCCAGCAGAGCCGGGAACCACGATTTCAAGTTTTTCCGGCCTGGATCTCTCCAAAATCATGGTTCCCGCCATCCTCGGGGCCGCCGTGGGCCCCAGGGGCGCCAGGCGGAGCCGGGAACCATGATTTCGAGCTCTTCCGGCTTGGATCTATTCAAAATCATGGCCCCCGCCATCCTCGGGGCCGCCGTGGGCCCCAGGGGCGCCAGCCAGAGCCGGGAACAATGATTTCGGGTTTTTCCGGCATGGATCTCTCCAAAATCATGGTTCCCGCCATCCTCGGGAACGCCGCAGGCCCCAGCCAGGGGCGCCAGCCAGAGCCGGGAACAATGATTTCGAGCTTTTCCGGCCTGGATCTTTCCAAAATCATGGTTCCCGCCATCCTCGGGGCCGCCGTGGGCCCCAGGGGCGCCAGCCAGAGCCGGGAACCATGATTTCGGGTTTTTCCGGCTTGGATCTTCCCAAAATCATGGCCCCCGCCATCCTCGGGGCCGCCGTGGGCTCCAGGGGCGCCAGCCAGAGCCGGGAACCATGATTTCGAGCTTTTCCGGCCTGGATCTTTCCAAAATCATGGTTCACGCCACCCTCTGGGCCGCCGTGGGCCCCAGGGGCGCCAGCCAGAGCCGGGAACCATGATTTCGGGTTTTTCCGGCTTGGATCTTCCCAAAATCATGGCCCCCGCCATCCTCGGGGCCGCCGTGGGCTCCAGGGGCGCCAGCCAGAGCCGGGAACCATGATTTCGAGCTTTTCCGGCCTGGATCTTTCCAAAATCATGGTTCACGCCACCCTCTGGGCCGCCGTGGGCCCCAGGGGCGCCAGCCAGAGCCGGGAACCATGATTTCGGGTTTTTCCGGCTTGGATCTTCCCAAAATCATGGCCCCCGCCATCCTCGGGGCCGCCGTGGGCTCCAGGGGCGCCAGCCAGAGCCGGGAACCATGATTTCGAGCTTTTCCGGCCTGGATCTTTCCAAAATCATGGTTCACGCCACCCTCTGGGCCGCCGTGGGCCCCAGGGGCGCCAGCCAGAGCCGGGAACCATGATTTCGGGTTTTTCCGGCTTGGATCTTCCCAAAATCATGGCCCCCGCCATCCTCAGGGCCGCCGTGGGCCCCAGGGGCGCCAGCCAGAGCCGGGAACCACGATTTCGAGCTTTTCCGGCCTGGATCTATCCAAAATCATGGTTCCCGCCATCCTCGGGGCCGCCGTGGGCCCCCGGGGCGCCAGCCAGAGCCGGGAACCATGATTTCGGGTTTTTCCAGCGTGGATCTCTCCAAAATCATGGCCCCCGCCATCCTCGGGGCCGCCGTGGGCCCCAGGGGCGCCAGCCAGAGCCGGAAACCATGATTTCGGGTTTTTCAGGTTTGGATCTCTCCAAAATCATAGTTCCCGCCATCCTCGGGGCCGCCGTGGGCCCCAGGGGCGCCAGCCAGAGCCGGGAACCATGATTTCTCTTCCTTCTGCTTCTGTTCTTCTTCTCTTTCTCTTTCCTTCTTCCTCTTTCTTTCTTTCCCCTTTTCTCTTTTCCTCTCTTCTTTCTAGCTGTTTTTCCTCCGCTTGGAGTCCTCCAAAATCATGGTCCCTCCATCTCCGGGCCGCTCTCCAAAATCATGGTTCCCGCCATCTTCGGGGCCGCCGTGGGAACCATGATTTCGAATTTTTCCGGCCTGGATCTCTCCAAAATCATGGTTCCCGCCATCTTCGGGGCCGCCGTGGGCTCCAGGGGCGCCAGCCAGAGCCGGGAACCATGATTTCGAGTTCTTGCCGGCCTGGATCTCTCCAAAATCATAGTTCCCGCCATCCTCGGGGCCGCCGTGGGCCCCAGGGGCGCCAGCCAGAGCCGGGAACCATGATTTCGGGTTTTTCCGGCCTGGGTCTCTCCAAGATCACGTTTCCCGCCATCCTCGGGGCCGCCGTGGGTCCCGGGGGCGCCAGCCAGAGCCGGGAACCATGATTTCGAGTTTTTCCGGCCTGGATCTCTCCAAAATCATGGCTCCCGCCATCCTCGGGGCCTCGGATCGCACCTGTGCTAGAAAGTCCATGAGGACTTGAGCTTTTCCAGCCTCGATCTCTCCAAAATCATGGTTCCCGCCATCCTCTGGGCCGCCGCGGGGCCCTGGGAGCGCATAGCAGCAGAGACCACAGAGCAGCAGAGAGCACAGAGCAGCAGAGAGCAAAGAGCAGCAAAAAGAGCACAGAGCAGCAGAGCAGCAGAGAGCACACAACAGCAGAGAGCACAGAGCAGCAGAGAGCACAGAGCAGCAGAGAGCACAGGGCACAGAGCCGGGAACCATGATTTCGGGTTTTTCCAGCTTCGATCTCTCCAAAATCATGGTTCCCGCCATCCTCTGGGCCGCCGTGAGTCCCTGGGGCGCCAGACAGAGCCGGGAACCGGGATTTCGGTGGTTTTCCAGCAATCATGGTTCCCGCCATCTTCTGGGCTGCCGTGGATTCTTTTCGCGCGCACGCGCCCAGCGGATTTCTTTCGAACGGCCCGCAGTTTTCGCGCGAATCGATTTCGCGCGGACGGCGGACCCTCCACCCCCACCCGCCCTCCCAACACATACGCGGCACCCGAGTCTGGCCCGAGCCTCAGCATATTCAGCAGTCGTATTTGGATGGGTAGCCACTAGGGACCAATCCGCCGCCGCCGCCGCCGCCGCCGCCGCCACCGCCCGCCGCTGCCGCCGCCGCGCCGCCGCCGCCGCCGCCGCCGCCGCCCGCCCGCCCCCGCCGCCGCCGCCGCCGCCGGCCTCTCGCCGCCATCGCCGCCGCGCCGCGCCCGCTGCAAACGCCGCCGCAGCCGCTGCCGTCACCGCGCCGCCGCCGCCGCAGCCGCCGCCCGCCGCCGCGCCGCCGCGCCCCGCCGCCGCCGCCGCCGCCGCCATCGCCGCCGCCGCGCCCCCCGCTGCCAAACCGCCGCCGAAGCCGCTGCCGCCACCGCCCGCCGCCGCCGCCCCCCGCTGCCAACCGCCTGCGAAGGAAAGGACAGCCGCAAGCCGCTGCCGCGCCGCCGCCGCCGCAGCAAAAAAAGGGGGGGGGGGGGGCCGCCGCCCCCGCCGCCGCCGCCGCCGCCGCCGCCGCAGCCGCCGCCACCGCCGCCGCAGCCGCCGCAGCCGCCAGGGTGTTTATTAATCGGGAACAGTGATAGAGGGGGAGGGGCCGCTCGCGGCTAAGGGGCTCAGGGATGGCGCTCGGCATCGCCACATCACAACAGCACTGCGCAAGAGAGGGAAGAGGAGGAGGTGGACGGGGAGGGAAGAGCAGGAGGACGAGGAGAAGACGGGGAGGAAGAGGAGCAGGAGAAGTTGAAAAGGAGGGGAGCAGGATGAGGAGGAAGGCGCCAGGACACGGGTTCCAACAAAGGAATGGGAAGTGGAAGAGTGGAGGAGTCGAGGAACACAGTAGCAGAGGAGATGAGGAGATGGCGGCTCTCTTCCTATTCTACATTTGCCATCCTCCCACCCTTCCTTCTGACCTTCAGCCGCTTCAGCCGTGCTGGCGCGCCTTCAGGTCGTCGACGAAGATGGCACTCGCCTGCGGGGTGCGTTCGAGAGGCGGGCGGCGATGACTGATGTAGACGTCGCAAAGATGGAGCCAGGGGGGCGCGCGGACCAGATGCGCTTAATGGCGACGCCGCCTCCTCAGTCTCAGTCTTCCTTCTCATATCCTCGTATATTGTTTCAGTCTTCAGCAGTCTCAGTCTTACATTGTCTCATCCTCTCATCGCTTGTCTCACCTCTCTTGCCTCGCTACTTATCATGGTCATCAGCCTTCCGTCTCAGCATCTCATCCTCTCATCTCTTGTCCTGGCGTAGGCAGGCATCGTGCGCGCCATGCAAGGCAAGGCGAGCGCTGTCAACATAGTTTCGGCGATGGTGCTGACCATGCCTCGCCTCAACTCTCGGCGGCGGCAGTGCGGCCTGCTTCCGAACGGCCTGCCGCCCCCCCCAAGCTCGCGTCGGAGGAGAAGCTCAAAGCCCGGGGCTGCCCGGGCGGGCGGAGGGGGAACGACAGGATGAAGGGGGGGGCGGGTTGGGAGGGCGCGGTGGCGCGGTAGTTGGGCGGTGCCAAATAGTGATATTCGGGCTGCCAATTGCCCTCGCTTGCCAACGCTGGCAAGATGAGAAGGATGAGACCGAGGTGCGGTGGACAATGGGAATGCGATCACTGAAGGAGGGCGCGGTAAAGAGGAAGGATATACCGAACGACGCGATTAACGGGTGGACACATAGCGTCACAGAGCATAGCTTTGAATTGCGTAGCACGGCAAAACATTTTGCTGTCTGGCACAGCCTATCATCTTGCACACTGATACGGTGATGCATGACGACGGTGATGTGGCTCTTCATCAGAACGCGCACATGTATAGAAACGAATACGAGCGGTCGGATCCCCAGTCCGCGAGCGCCCTGCGCATTATTCCTGAGCTCTATCGAGCCATGGGACCTGCAAGCGAGCGTGGCCTCGTGGATGCTGAGTTATTCCAAGTGGGCGGTGTCCTTGTCTTTCCAGCATCCCAGGATATGCATTATATGGCATGAGTGCCGGTGCCCAGACACGAACGGAAGAGCGCCGCGCGGGGGGCGCAGGAAGCGCCCCCCTTGCCATCTCCATTTGGGGCCCGAAGATGAGCTCACGTAGGCGCGAAGACACGGCCTCCA
>CAUYUJ010014266.1:267423-337423 GCA_963575745.1 Prorocentrum cordatum | reverse complement strand
CCACAAACGTAGCAGAATTTCTTGCAACTGATAGCGCAACCCCACTCACGGCCAAAGTCAGGTTCCTGGCCGCGAGGGCCACAGCCCCACCTGCGCCTGCCACATCCTCCACCAGGGACGCCGCAGCCTCGGCACCCCTGGACATGTTAGGAAAGAGGCTCGACGGGAAACTGACGGCGAGCACCATGAGGATGATGGCAGGCACGAAACACGGGCCACAGAGAATCTGGAGCACCCTACTGTAGCCAACAACCGACTTGAGGTAGCTTCCCTTTTGCGCCCTGGTCTGCTGCGGCTTGCATGGTGCCTGCGCGTAGAACTGCAGCTTGCCTGTCAACGGCTGGCCCGCTGCCTCCGGAGGTGGGATTGCGAGCGCAGTGGCGGGCGGCAGCGTACCCGGGCTCTTGGCCTTGGGCGGCGCGAGGACGAGCGAAACTGCCCCCGGCGATGCCGTCCGCGACGTGGCCCTTGACGGCGGAGCACTGACGCACTGCACCCAACTGGACGGTGTCCCAGGCGGGCTCGGCAGTGGTGGCACGTTCTCCTCCGTCAAGTCCGGGCCCTTGATCCACCCCCCAGTGTTCTTGTCCTTGACGTAGCCCTTGGGCGCCATATCCTGGAGGAAGGTGCGCTCCCCAGACGAACGCAGGAAAGTACTGGCGCCACCCTCTCTTGAGCCAGTGCAGCTGCTGCGCAAAGCCCTTCGTGTTTAGCTGGGTGAGGATGTGGCTCGCACCGACGATGTCAAGATAGATACGTAAACTCCCATCTGAGATCCACCTCCCTCTCTCCCGAACTTCTTCAAACGGGAGCCCTTCGGCCCTCGAGTCACTCGCCCATCCTGCTCTAGGGCTGTGAGGCCCCCAACCCATAGATAGGCCCAACGAGCCCTCGGTGTCCTTGAGAGTCTCACGATACTGGGCTAGGCTGAAGGGGAAGAGCGGAGTCCCAGCTGGGGTGGCCCTCGTGATCTCCTGAAGCACCTCCATGATGTCCCTGTCCTCCTGGAATATGCGCGCCACCTGGGGCCTCTTGAGCTTTGTCCCCGTACGAGCCCCAAGAGCAATAGAGACCGAGGCGATGTTGATGTTCTCGCCCAAGTCTCGAGGGAAGATGAGGTCCTCCGGTAGTATTCCCAAGAGCTCCGAGGGGCGTAAGCCCGTATGGCATTGCACGATGAGAGCAAGGCCCAGACGCGGGTTCCCTCTGGCGGCCATGTGAACCCCGAGGAGCTTACCAGGCAACTTCCCGAGAGGCACCGTATGTTTGCGTCCAACATTTCTTTCCCAGCCTGCAATGACAGCCTTGCTCCACAACAGTCTCCCCCGCATGCGAGGGAAGAAGAACTCAACTGCTGCAACTGTATTCACGAATTTCGCTGGAGTGAGGTTCTCAATCTGATCATTTTTGAACTCAACTAGAAGGTCGTCCCATTCGTCAGCACCGCTGGGACGCAGGCCGCGCTGGAGGGCCCAGGTCGAAAACCGAAGCCCAGCGCTGCGATATACTTCTAAAGTCTTCTCAGTCACCCGCGCGGCCTGGTCAGGGTCGACTCGACGAGGTCCGACCCGCCGAGCGCACCAGGCCACTCCGCTTCCTCCTTGACAACTCATCAGCTGTCTGGTGTGCGGTGTCCACCCAGGGTAGGTATAGTTTGATGCCTGTTGCCACTGAAAGTGCACTAATCTTCCTCAGCAGGTAGTTGAGATGCGGGGCCGATGAACGCCCCTTTGCTGCTGCTGAGGACAACGGCTCATTATCCTCCATGTTGCAGATAGCGTGGCCAT
Organism: Prorocentrum cordatum; assembly: GCA_963575745.1. NCBI lineage: Eukaryota > Dinophyceae > Prorocentrales > Prorocentraceae > Prorocentrum > Prorocentrum cordatum. Next base: position 335,636 of record CAUYUJ010014266.1, on the reverse strand, counting down.
GAGCTCCTGGAAGAAGAGAGAGCGCCTGACAAAGTCTGACCACGGCTCGGCCCTCTCCCAAGATGATGCGGTCAGGCGAGCGCCAGCGTCCCGCGTCCAGCTCGTGCCACATCTCCTGAGGGATCTGCAGCAGCTCTCGCGGGATGCGTGACACCGGGATGCGGCCACGCAGCTCTCGATCAGCACGGTTCAAATGGAGGACCGTGCCGTCCAGCCTGGAAACTGTATGCCCAGGCCTCGTACCCGCTCCAATGACTTGCTCTGACTCACTCTGGGTGATGGGCGTCACGACGATGCCGTACCCGCCGTGGTCGACTCGGTTGGCGCCCTCCGCATCCGAAGCAAAGAGTACGGGCGCTGCCGGTAGATCCAAGACACACGACATCATCGGGATCATATCTCTCATGACGCGCACCTCGCGGCGGGCGGAGGCCCACCACCACACGACTTGACCCTGCCTCTTCTCGAGCAGGTCGAACACTGCGGCAGGGATGGCCATGAGTTCGCGCCTCAAGAGCGCCCCCCACAGCCACACACCCACCAAAGCCCTGAGCAGCTCCACGTCCACCCAGGGCGTCTCCATGATCCACGTAAGCGCCGCCTCCAGACAGCTGGCTTTGCCACTAGCCAGCTTCAGGCGAGGCGGAAAGTTCTGCAACTCGTAGCCCACGATCTTCGAGCCCTCCTCGATCCTCTCGCGCTCATTGACGACGAAGCCGGCCTGCTCCCAGGCGTCGGCGACCTTCTGCATCATCTGCTCACTCACCACGTCAGCCGACCCGCCTCTGCGGCAAGCCGCTATGTTGAGCCCGTCGTCCACGTGCACGTAGATCGCCTGGAAGCCTGGGCGCAGCCTCACACTGCCGCCCCCGCGGTACAGCTCGCTCAGCACGAAGAGGCCCTCCTTCTCGCTCTCGAAGCTCCACTGGGTGTGACGCGGCTTCTCCCGCCCCGTCCTGAGCCACCCTCCTGGTCCCCGGCCTGTGGTCAGCATCCGAAGCGCCGCCCTGACCACACTGAGGGCGATCATGCGGCACAAGCCAGGCGGGTAGGCCTGCAGCCGGCGCGACCTGAAGATGCCGCGCTCGTTCTTCCCGTAGGCCTTCTCGTGACGGTGTCTCCCATCACACAGCAACGCCTGCTCTTGAATGCCGTCCAAGTTCGAAGCCAGCGTAGTGGGCTTCTGGGCCGGTCCCCCGTACATACACTGGTCGATCCTGGTGGTACACACGCCGTGTCGCCCCAGCATGCCCTTCGCTGCCTCCAGGTCCCAGATGCTCGGGTACGGCTCCTCCTCTGGGTCCGCGGGGTGTTCAAACAGGTAGCCCCCCCCCGCACTGCTCCTCCACGTCGCACAAGGCGAGCAGGTTGAAGAGAAGCACGTTCGCCTCCGTGACTCTCGCGCGCTCCTCCTTCGACAGGTCGCTCCTGCCCAGCGGCTCCGACCGAAATCGGAGTGGACGAGGACCTCCTCCGCGAAAGCGCGCTCTACTCCACGTGGCACAGGGGGGGGCGCCAAGGATAATGTCAATGAGGCCCTGTTCGATCATCTCCAGCAGCATGGCGATCAGCTTGGGGTCCGCCAGATCCCACCTATGGTCAAAGGCAAGATCCACTCCAAAGAAAAAGATCGCAACCCCATATTCGACGGCAAACTCCTCCACGTAGTGCTGGATGTCCAGCTTCCTCCGGCCGCCCGCGAACGTGCGCAGCACGATGATCACTCGGTGACGCTCCTGCTTCAGCTCACGGACTTTAACCAGGAAGGCCTCGGGGGAGAGCCCAGCCTCTTGACGCCGCTCAGCACGGCCCAAGGCCTGCTTCTTGACCCACTCGACGTCCTCCACGACAGCTTCGTCCGGAAGATCGATCCACTGGCTCTCCTTGGGCTCTCCTAGGGCGGCCGACCTCACCAGCGTCCTCCCCACTGCCTCCAGGTTGATGCACATCAGGATGTGAACGGCGTGAGACAACCCCATCGGCAGCCTGGTGTAGCAAGGGCACACTAGAGACCACTCCTGGAGACCGCTCCTCATGTCCACGGGTAACAGGGACCATACTGCTGCAGCTGGGATGGCAGGAGTTGCCATCCACTTCCACATCCACTCAGGCAAGAGAACCGAAGAGAATGCATTGCTCTCATCACACCGCGCCATATGAATCTCCATGCCTGGCGCTCGCATCATAGCGAGCGCTCCTCCTCCGCCCAGTCCGTGTTCACCACGTCGTCGCACATCACTCCAGAGGTAGTTCGTGGGCACTGCCATGATGAGCTTTCTCAACTTAAAGCCGTCCTTCTTCAAGACCGCTGATACTCCATTGATCGTCATCACCTCGCTCCTCGGTCTAAATACCCACAGCCCCGGCGGTAGGTCATCACGATGTAAATAAGATATCCACTGCTCCATCTGGCCCCCAAAGAACCCATACTGCCTCTCTAGTTCCTCCACGTGCTGCATGGACTTGCCTGCCATCTCGACGACGTTCTCCTCCTTCTCGTAGTACTCTGCCTCATCGGCCGGCAACGCCTCGAGTAGCGGGACAACCTTCAGCGTCGTCACCTCGTCCACTCTGTTGGCAATGAACTCCGTGTGGACGTCTCTCTTGTGCACTCTCCTGTAGCCCATCTGGTCCAACTTCAGTAGCTCGCACGTCGCTTGTACGCCTGTCACTGGGAACAGCCGGCGAACATAGAGCTGGTCCTTTGCGTGCTGGATGGCCCGCGCCTGGACCCGCCCGACAGCAGAGTTCGTCATCATCTCATTGCTAAACTTCTGCTGCCATGGTGTGGTCTGCTGCTTCATATTGCCCAGGTAGGTCGAGTTGAGAGCACTGAGCACTCGATTGGCGACCTTCCTAACCATCTGCTTCCGATGTAGTCTCTGCCTACTCCGACCCGAACGCACCGACACACGACCTGGCTGTGCCAGAAGTGGAACTGGTAGGACCGCATCGCTGGCACCGAAAACAGAGGCCATTTCAGATATCGAAGGGAAACTCTGAGGGTAGCTGAACTTCGCATCTTCACTAGGCTTATCTGGTTTGGCAATCCATCTTTCCTCCCCCCGAGGCCGGTACCCTCTGGTCCTCTCGCTCGGCGGCGGATGAGACTGAGCAGTGCGTGACTGGGGGGCTCCCCCCAGCCCGGTACCCTCTGGCCTCCCTGACCCGCCTTGAGCGAGGATTGAGCAGTGCGTGCCTGGGGGGGCTCGATCAACTTCCTCGAACTGAACTTGTCGCTGCCCTGCACGGGCATCTCGCACCCCTTCACCCCGCGACTCATGATGAAGGGGCCCCGGTAGGCGTCAGCCTCCCGAGCTCTTGTCGCCACGACCACGGCCCTTGTCCTTGTCCTTCCCTTTGCCGCCGCTCCGTCGTCGTAGCTCTGCTGCCACTCGCTCAGCCCGTTGGTGCTCCATCTTGCTGTGTGTCGTTGCCTCCGTGATGAGCCAGCCCGGTGCGATGTCTAACCCGCTCCCTGGGGCGGTGACTGCCCTCAGCCTAGCCGCGCCAGCCTTGTCGTGCGTGCGTGACTCGTACACGTAGGCCGACAGGTGGCGCAGCCCAATCTCCACATTATCATTCGTGTTGAGGCAGATCATCAGCTCCTGATCATTCCCACATTTGCCTAGCTCGAAGTCCAATGTCGCCGCTGTGCTCCACAGCGACTGCCACTGCTCTCCTCCTCGATATCCTGAAAACTGGGACTGAAGCCAATGCCTGATACTCGTACTCCCAGCTGCGCGAATATTCCGATAGATCTCCATTCCCGCCCTCTTGAAGTCCGGCGGCAGCGAATGGGCCCAGGCGTCCACCTCGGCTCCTCCCGCGGCTGATGCGGGCGCTCCGAACGTGCCATCGAACGTGTTGGACGACTCCATGTTCTCGAATCCTGCCAGCACGGTCTTCAGCGACTCCACGTCGGGGGCCGACCGAGTCTCCGCTCCCACATAGCCTCGAGCAGCGAGGGCGGCCCGTACCCCTGGGTTCAGCTCCCCGGCCTGCTCCAGCTGGTGGACGAAATTCCAGAAGCGACGTCCCCACCATGGGTCAGTGCTCGCTCCAGCATGCAGCATCACGAGAGCCTCCTTCACCTTCTTGGCGCAAGCCGCGGCCGCCGCGGCCGCCTGTAGCCCAGGTCCGCCTGGGCCTCCGCCAGGCACCGTCGGCAGGACCGCTGTCGTGGACGGGCCCGCGCCCGCCTCGGGCTGCGCTGGCGGGCCCGACGGTGCTGCAGTCCACGACAGCGGCCCAGTGCAGCCCCCCCCCGCGGCGAAGGCGTGGAACGCGTCCATGGCGGGGTCCACGCTGTGGGGGGGAGCTGGCGGCACCCCTGGCTGCCCCAGACCTGGCGGGGGTGCGCTCGGCGCTGGCCACGCTGGCAGCTCGGGCGCGCCTGCGCCAGCCCTCGCCTCCGGGCCACTCGCCTGGCCTCCGTCCAGCGAGAGGCTCGCCAGCTGAGCGCGAAGGGCCTCCACCTCGGCCTGATGCCCACTGGCAGCGCGCCACCAGCCGCGCACCGTCTGGACGGCGACCCAGACGGCGGCCACGGCCATCAGCGCGGCTCCCAGGCCGAGGCGCACCAGGCCCCCGCGGCCCGTCTCGGCGCGCCACGCCAGCATCGCGGCGAGCAGGCCCAGGGCGCCGAGCGCCCGCGGCGCTAGCCACCAGCCGAGGCTCACGATGGGGCTCGGCTCTGGCGGCGACGCGCTCGCGGCGCTGCCTGGATCCGATGGCGGAGGAGGGACCATCAGCGCGCGTCGGGCATCTGTGACCTCCCTGGATGGCCACCGCGAACTTGGCCCCTCAGGCCGTCATCGTTGCGGTTGACCCGAAAAGCTATGGAAGCACGCTTGCTGTTGAAGAGCATGGCTGGACCAACACTATACATTAATACCCGCTCGAAGACTCTCACTTCATCATATATATATATATATATAGTCACTCTCCACGCGCTGGCCCAGCGCCCACGCGGGCCAGCGGAAGGACGCGGCGACGCGCGAGTGGCGGGAGGCCCCAGGGGTTCGAAATACCGCACAACACCACGGCACACCTACAATGATATTGGGATATAGCGGCATGGGGAACTCGGGGAATTGCGGATGGGACGGGGGGGTGGAGCAGGGGAAGAGCGTGAGATTCTGAAATCCGACGTGGCCCAGGTGGTTTGGCAGTGCAGGCACGTCACCGTTGACGGCTCGCACTACGCGGAGGACAGAACTCCTCCTCGTTCTCTCGTTTTCCTCGCCCATTACAACAATTGCGAACGTAGAGAACGAAGTAGAGTTCTCGGGAGCGGCGCTGGCAGCGGTTCGACGATGCGTTTAGCTGACCACGATCGTCGGAGAACGCGAAGGTGGCGCGGGGGACTACAAAGCTGGAGAGATATGGACCCGGGGACAACCTCCGCATCCCAACGCGGGCCCTATGAAGGGTCTCGCATGACAGATCGCGCAATGTTCTGCCGAATCGCATCCAGAAGTGGGCGCGGCTGGAAAGATGCATTGGGCATCGGGGGGCGGGTGCGCGATTGGGCGTTTTTTCGTTTTCTTGACTTCCTGCCCCTAAGGTGGGCTCGTGGGCTGGGCGCGGGCTGGGCGCCTGTGCATTTGTGCGCCCGTGCAGTTGCACGTCGCGCGGGCGCGCAGCTGGGCGGCCGGCGCCTCCCCGGATGACCCCCCCCCCGGGCAGGGGCGACGCGCCCGAAGCGAAACGAAGAAGAAGAAGAAGAGGAGAGAGAGAGAGAGAGAGAGAGAGAGAGAGAGAGAGAGAGAGAGAGAGAGAGAGAGAGAGAGAGAGAGAGAGAGAGAGAGAGAGAGAGAAAGAAAGAAAGAAAGAAAGAACAAAAGAAAGAAAAATAAACAAACAAACAAAAAGATGTTTTTCTTTTTTATATAATAAAAAAATGCGCCGGGGGCACCTCCAGCCCATCGAGGACCGCCTCATGGAGGACCACGATGACGAGCGAGATGATCGAACAGCGTGACCTCTTCGAGCACCTCAAGCGGCGCAGCCGCTACCTTGACAACTTGACGCAGGACGCCCCCAGCCCGCGCTAAGAACGGGCCCATGGAATGGGGGAGGAGAGAAGGGAAGGAGGAGGCAGAGAAGGAGGGGGAATATGAAGGGAGACAGTGGGGGAGCGAGAAAGCGAGAGAACGATTCGTCGCTGGACATGGGTCGACGGGTTGCCCGGGCAGGACGTCATGACCGAGGCGTTCACCGTTATCGCGATCAATTGCAGCGTCACCGCCAAGATCGATCTTAAGTTGTCGGTGAACCGCACCTGCGAAGGCGCTGAATGGATGGACCACTCTGCGGGCGGCCTTCAAGAAGGACCGCTACATCGAGGCGCGGCTGCAGCCCCGCCCATCGGACGTGGATTACGAGGCCATTGTCGCCATTGGCAAGGACGTGGGAGGCCAGCTATCGATGGGATGCGAGCTTCAGGGGGTCACACATACACACATACACATATACACATACAATCAATCAGTGAACACGTCGACGCTACACCACAACACCTGCACAATGAAGTTGGAAAGGGCCCCATGCCTATTGCAACCGACCCTCCTCGCATCCTCGTCAAGTCGTCAATTCGTGAGCTCGCCCATCTACCCATCTTCTCAACCGAGACTCCGAGACTCTACGAGTGCATATCTTAATATCGCTGAATCGCTAGGCGACGCAGCGGACATGCGCGCGGCGCAGGAGGCGGAAGGAGGCAAAGGCTTTGGAGTACGTTGCGAGGGCCGAGGCGATGGCTCTGCATGCGGCATCGCTCTGCGCATTCAGCCAGCGCGCGACGCGGCGCTCGGTTCCCGTCGCGGCGCTGGAGTCGGCCGGGGCGTGCATCAGCATGGCGGCGGGCGCGGCCGTGGGAATTCGGTCGCGGGGGAGAGCCTTCTTTGTGGTCTCGTCGGTCCCGTCGTCTCGTCGTATTGTCGATGTCTGCGAACGAGCGCATGGGCGCGTTGGATAAACGCATGGGCGGGCGGGGGAATATCGAAATCGCAGAACGACAGACGCGCCATGGAGAGAGGGGGAGAGGGGCAGACCAATAGTTAAACAGTTCAACAGCAAGACAGAGAGTGCGACAACGCAAACTCCGAAGCTGCGACCGACACAAAGAATGGGCCCCGAGAGCTCGAGTGCGCGAGCGAGCCTTTTTCACGCGAGGGCCCCCCCCCGCGAGTCTCATGAGACGCCCGCGCTTTCTAGATCCCCCGGTAGAGCCAATCCGCCAGATGCGCAAAACAAGCGATGCTAAGGAACCAAAGAGTTTCCCACCTCACCGCCTTCCATCACCCCGCCCACCCCCTTCCCTTCCACGCAGACCACGATGGAACTCCTGGGCAAGGTCAGCACGGATCAAGCGGCATTCGATTCGGACACTGCGGGGCTGCGCAGTCTCGGCGATGGTCTCATCGACGCTGTCTTCGCGGCCGTGCCGGAGGAGTGGGGCCAAGTAGCGATCCATGTCCAACGGGCGCTCCCCCCACCTCCAATTGCGCCCCTCTTCCGCTTACCTCCTCTTCTAGCATTCCTCTTTATCTGTTAATCCTCTGTAAGTTGCTGCGCCCCCGTGCCCCTTTTCATTCATATTCACCATATGTTAACCCGTCCCCTCTATCACGCGTCCTCTTCATCATTTCTTTCTTCTTGCTCTTCATATTTGATATCATTTCCCCAATCTTGTTGATCATGTTCCATCCTCATGTCAGGCACATGGCTCGCCCTCGAAACTTCCCTCTCTTTCTCTTCAATTGTTTCTCCTTCATTACGCCCTGTCGCCACTCGTCACCGCTGCAATATCCCCCGCTGCGCGCAGGCGCCGGGTGACAAGGTGAAAGCATATGAGCTGCAGGGCGCGGAGAGCTTCAAGGACCTGATGGGCGGGCAGGTGGCATCGACAACGTTCTCGGACCTTCATGCGCTCCGCATGGCCCATGTCTGCCACTGCGCGCCGATCTGCAGTTCCCAGCGCTTTCCGCACTTGTCGTGTCCGACCTCGCCGAGGGTCTGCTGCAAGAGTGGGTCTTAAAGTTCGACTGTACTAATGGAGACTTGCTGGAGAATCGCAGCTTCCCACGAATGGCATTCGATGTGACCTGGGACCGTTAGGGCCACGTCAACCCACGCCACCTCCAATCCAGCGCCTCGCGCTCTCACCTTCCCCCGCCCCCAGCACTTTCGCAAGCCGGCCTTTCACTTTCTCGGCGCCCCGCCCTCTCACCTCGCCACATCGCCCCCGAGGAGACTGGTGCGAGTACGACGCCGTGCGATGGCCAGAGGTCCATGGGTTGGAAAGAGGCCATGAAAACGATCGCGGGCTATCAGTCCGAGGCAGTTGAACACGCGTTGGCGCGCCCGTTCTCTGAGTACGAGTCCAAGGAGGCATCGTTGCGGACGACCTTGCAGAAATCGCCTTGGGATCAGTGCAACGCGGCACTGATCGAAGCAGGCATCTCAGGGGCAGCTCTGGCTTCGCGCAAGTTTGCGCGGTAGCACGACGTATTCGCGCGCCAGAAGAAGGGCGCGATCGCGTCGTCGATGGAGGCGTTCAAGCAGCTGTGGCCCAAGCATCATAAGAGCAAGGAGATCGCTGATTCGGCGGAGGCCCACTTGTCGGCGCAGGTGAAGGCGTCTCTCGCTAGCAAGGCACAGCACGAGGGCCAGATCGCCCCTGCCGACGACCAGACAGCAGCTGACGAGCCAGCCGAACCAGGAGGGCTGGTCGCTCAATCCACCGTGGCCCCCCACCCCCCCACCCCCCCTCCTCCTCGTCAGTGTATTTCAGGGTCGGCGGCAACTGCCGCCAGGCATTCAACCCCCCCCCCCTTCCACCCCGCCCCCATGCCGCGAGGAAGTCGTCGAGGGCAAGGGCGGCAAGAACGATGGCGACGCCGCGGCTCCGAAGAAGATCACCATCGGGAAGGTGCTCGACCTGGCGGACACGGGGGAGGTCGGCAGAACGGCGACGCCACTCACGCGCCGCATCGTGGATTGCGCGGCGGCCGATAATCTCAACAAGGACAGCGACCCACTTTCTTTGTTTCTGACCCTTGCTCTTACTATCAGTACCCCTGCTCGCCCTCATCGTCTCATCGCATCATCCTCTGATACTCCTCGTAAGCGACATGAATACCGAAATATCATTAGTATGATCCTCGCTCTCCTTATCACCATCCTCCTCCACCTTCGCATCATTGCCTTACCCTCCTCCTGTTCCTACTCCTCTCTGCATTTTTGATTCCATCAGAGGCAAACCTCCTGCCCCGGAAGCACGTGGCGAACGTCGGCGAGGCCCTCGGCATCGAGGGTGGCGACGCCGACGGCCACGACGCTGCCGCGCGCGGCAGGGGGCAGCGGGTCGACGACGCGGGCGGCAAGGCGCGCGCTCCAGAATTGTTCCTGGAAGGCGCGCCAGCGCTGAACCCGAGCAGGAGCCGCCAGTCACCAAGCCACCATTCCACCACTCCTCTCATATTCCGCCCTTCCCCCCCCCTCGACTTCTCTGCGCTTTTCCCCATCCACGCATCATTTTTCTTGCATTCGTCCTGTCTTATTAGCCCCTCGCCCTCTCCTCCTCATCCACTCCTGCCCCCCCCCCCCCCCCATCATTCATCATTATCTCGTTGTCCCTATGCCCCATCCCCACCCCCCTTCCCCCCACCCCAGCCCTCGCCCGTCGCCCATCTCCCCCCTCCTCTCCCGGCGTCGCCTCACCTCATTCTCCTCAACTGCCCTCCCCCCCTTCCTAAACCTCCTCATCCACGCCATAGTTCGACGACCCCTTGCTGGAGGCGACCCGAGCTGGCCGCGGCCCATCAGGGGGGGCGCCGCAGAGCTTGAAGGGGCAGGCTCAGAAGGGCAAGGGGAAGGGCAAAGGTCCGGCCAACGCAAGAAGGGTGCCCAGCGAAAAGGGGGCGGCGCAATCGATTGGGGCAATTTCATTGTGAGTCCGCAAACCCATTGCGCCAGTTCCATCGCACCATCTCCGTTTAGCTGGACCCCTTTGTTCCTTCACTTGAAAAGGCGACGACGGGGGCGAGGCCGCAAGCGACGCGGCGGGCCCCCCGCCGAAGAAGAGGGGCCGCGGCGGCAAGGGGCGCGGCAAGGGCAAGGGCAAGGGCGGCGCCTCGTCTCCATCGCAGTTTCGCCGCGGGGCCGCGGGGCCGCGGCGGCGCCGCCTGTTTCGCGGCGGTGCGTGGGAGGGGGTGGGGGTCATGGTGGCCCTCTGATCCTTATATCTTCTTATCCTCCCATCCTCCTTATCATTCTCGCTGTCCTGCGCCCCGCCCCCATCTCCCCCCCCCTCGTTCTCTTTCTCTTCCTCTTCGCATCCTGTCCCCCATCTAGTCCTTATCATCATTATCCCTCGACCCCAACCTTCCCCCCTTCCTCCCCATTACCCCCCCCCCCCCTTTTCATTCCTGCCCCCTTGCCCCTTCATCCCCGCACACACACAACACACACACACACACACACACACACACACACACACACACACACACACACACACACACACACACACGCACACACACACACACACACACACACACACACACACACACACACACACACCACACACACACGCACACGCACACACACACACACACACACACACACACACACACACACACACACACACACACACACACACACACACACACACACGCGCACACACACACACACACACACACACACACACACACACACACACACACACACACACACACACACACACACACACACGCGCGCGCACGCACGTGCACACACACACACACACACACACACACCCACCCTCCCCACCCCACCCCCCCCCCCCCCCCCTCATTCAGACCGAGCCGCCCGCGGCTCACTGGATGGAGCGGCGCAAGGTCGAGCTGGCCATCGAGGTCGGCGAGGACGCGATGGTGCTATCTATCCTCCGCACCGGCGCAAGGTCGAGCTGGCCATCGAGGTCGGCGAGGACGCGATGGTGCTATCTATCCTCCGCACCTCCTTCTCCCCTCCCCCCCTTATCCCTGTCGTTGCCGTTGCTGCTCCCCCTCGTCTCCTCGGGTTCCTCCGCAGTCGCGTCGTTGCGTCGTCGTCGATGACGTTCGTAGACTCGTCGGCCGTCGCGTTGAACCCCTCCTGGAGGAGCCATCGATCTTCGCGTGCGCAGCGCCGTGGCTCGTGGACGCGGCGACGCCAGAGGTGCTTCACAAGCAGATCGAGGATTGCGTTTCCTCTCTATCCGTCTTTCTTCTCCTCCTCCATCTCATTCTTCTCCACCCCGTTCCTCTCCCTCCTCTTCCTCTTCTTCCTCTTCCTCCTTATCACCCCCCTCACCCCCCCCCCTCTTCGCCTCTCTTCCCCGCCCGCCCTTTCACTTCACCTGTTTCTCATTGCCCTACTGCGCCCTTCCCTGCCTGCCCCCCCCCCCCCCCCTTGCCCGCCCCCATTCGAGGGCGGCAGCCTCGCCCCCGACGGCCCCGCGACCGCCATTCGCGAAGACTGCGATTGGGACTGGGCGGAGAAGCTGACGAAGGTTCAACCGCGCGAGAAGAGGGGGGGGGCAGGGGGAAAGGAGGGGGAGGAGGAGGAGAAACAGAAGGATGAGGAGGAGGAAGATGAGGAGAAGGACGAGAAGGAGGAGGAATGGGGGACAAGGGCGAACAGGGGGGGGGGATGATCCGCTCGACGGGGGACGGGCGGGCAAGGAAGAGGGCGAATGAGAGGTCAGGAGCAGAGGCGCTGGGAGGAGCACGGAAGAGAGAAGCACCCCAAAGGCGAAGAACATCAAGGTCGAGAAAGGATTCCTCGACAAGTGATGCGACGAGAGCCACTGGAAAAGGGCTTGTGGGCTAGATCGCGCTCTTGTAAGGAAGATCGTTCGCGCCCTCCACTCCCTCCTCCATCCCCCTCCCCCCCGTCTCTCTCCTTCTTCCTCCCCTTTTTGTCCTCCTCGTTCTTAGTTTCCTCTCCCGCCCCCTCCCTTCGCCCTCTCTCTTCCCCCGTCTCCGCCCCGCCCCCTTCCGCGCCCTGGAGGGCGCCGACGGCAGGGGGGCCGGTTTTCAGGGCGGCCCGGGGTGGCCCGGAAAAGGTAGGCCCAGGCAGGGCCAGAAGAGCGTTCCAGGATGGCCTGGGAGGGCCGGGCGAAAGAGAGCTGAGAGTGGCCCGCCTGGGGCCCCCGCCGCTCGGCGCAGGGCCGTCGATCGCCGTCTCGAACCAAAATTTTGCTGCGGCCCCGCCGTCGCCCCCCGAACGTCGCGCCCCGCATGCTTCGGGGCATGGTAGTTATTACAGGGGTTGTCCGTGCAACAGCGCAATGTTTCTAAGTGTGCCCGACGCTGTTAGTTCTCATGTGCCCTCAAGCCAACTGTTGTGATTTTTTGTTTGCAGGTAACTACCAACTGAAGGTAACTACCGCGCGCAGGTATCTGCCACATTAAATTCAATACTACCATTGTGTAGGGAGTGAGACAGCATTAAAACTACAAGGCCGCATCCGCGCGCGGCGACACAGTTGCGCCCGCAGAAATGATCACGCTGGGCCTTTCCCATCTACGCGCGCAGGGTCTTCGACGGAGCGCGGGCGCCGCGGCGCGACGGAGAGGGCGAGAGGACCGGCGACCCCCCCCCCCCCCTTTTAAACGACGGCAGCGCTGCGGCGCTCGAGGCTGCGCCCGGGAACCCCATCCCCGACTCGCCGCCCGCGCGCGCGCCCATTCGCGCGCCTGGGACAAGACCATGCCCCAGCGCCTGACACGTCCAATACATTTCTTGTCGCCGCCTTTCGTTCGGTACCTTCGCCGGTGGAAACACCAGCTGTTGCCCTCGGGGCCACCGCTGGATTCGCCTCGCCTCCATCTTCTTCTCCAACCTTCGCCGGTGGAAACCTGCAGTGGCGGCGCCCGAGAAACGCCCCCTTCGCGCGCCACCGCCGCTGGCAAGGGCAAGGGCCCATGTCCCTCACCGCGGCTTCCGTCTCTGAACACGCGCGTGTCATGGAAAATCGCAGTGGGCGGACATATAAGCGAATGGCCCCTGGGTGGTATCACGCCCAGTCTCCCAACGGGGACAACACCCGCATCCCCTCAGAGGCGCTCGCTGCAGAGTTCCCTGCGGCGCGATATCGCATTGCATGCATCGCCTTCAGCCGGCGACCTGGCCGAGTTGAAACTTACGCGACCCAACAGTTGTCGGGTCTTGTTGCGCAGACAGCAACACTGAGGCCAGAGCTCCACCACGCCATTGCCCTCGTCGACGTTCGGATCGCTGAAGATCGATCGATCCTAACCCCGGTCTAGTGTCAAGTCGACCGCATGGAGTCGCGCCGAGTTTATGATTTCACTACAATTCGGACGCTCCACGATTACCTTCTCTCAGCGGAGGCCCCACTCGCGAGCGCCAGGGACACGGGCTCTGCCGCCGCCACGACACTACACGATGAGCTTTTGACAGTACGGCAGGTTCCAGCTATGGAGGTACATGGACCTACGGATCAACAGCCCCGCGAGGACCTGAATGCGCTCCGCACTCAGGTTGAAATAAGTGATTGCTGCCAACCTGCGCACCCAAAATACCACATTCACGTCCGAGTTGCACGGCAAGCTGCGTAGTGTTGAGATGGTCATCGCTCAACGTCTTGACGTTTCAAAGGGACGTGTGCCAACGCTTGAGAACCGAGTCTCCACGGTCGAGCAGCAGTTACTTGACATTAAGGCTGCGCTGGCTGAGTTACGTGTTTGTACGGACCCTGAATGTCAGTTCGCGCTGCCCCTCTGGGGCCCCTCGCGGGGCCGTCTCGGAGGCTTATTGAGCCGCCTGGGCGCCCACCTGGGCCGTCTCGGGGCCTTCTTGGGGGCCGTCGGCGCAGTCTTGACGCGATTTCTGGGCCTCCTGGGCCGTTTTGAAAAGTCGAATGCTCGAAAGGCGAGAGCGCCCAAATCCTTCCAGAACCAATGGCGCATCAATGAGTTGGGCCTCACGGGGCGCCTTTTGGAGCCCTCTCACTTCGAGGGCATGCCCAGGGGGGCATAGTTCAGCTTGCTCGGTTGCCGCCATCCCGGCCCAAGGCGGCGCCGACCCATTTGCCAGCGTAGCGGGCGCCGCCTGCTGCGTTCGATCTGCGGCGGCGGGCAGGGTCAAAAAACACGTCACCCTGGTCTGCCGCCACCATCGCCATCGTTACCTTCGCCCTCTACATTACGCCATATCCAACATGCGGTGGCACGGTCATTTCAGACTTGGTAGCGGAGCTCTCGCGGCCGCGGCAGCTTTGGTCGCCTCAACCGACGGCGCGCTGACCTACGCCAGCTACTAACAAAGCCGAGGCCACCTGCAAGACAGCAGGAGGATGGTGGACTCCTTCCAGGACTTCCACCTGAGCGATACCCACGCTACCACTGCGCCTTCTCCGCCAACCATATGGATTTCACGCGCACGCGGAGACTCGATTGCTTTACCGAAGGTCTTCCTCCCTCCAACGATTACTATTTCTACTACGCCATGGTCGAATGCGCGTGGAGGCGCGACCGCTACCACCCCAGCGACGACCTCATCGACCACTCCATCGCCGAGCGCGCGAGGAAGCCCGGCCGCTTCTACCACGACGACTAGATCTTCCACCTTCATTTATTATGCCCGCGCTCGTGCCGACGCGCGTGACTCCGACATCTCCGAGCTCGAGGATTGGCGACCCGCCAACCTCTTCCTATCCCCCGATGCTCGTGACAAGATAACCGGCACGATGTCCAGGTTCCGGCGTACTTTCACGACTTCCGTCCTTCTCCACCGCTTCCAATACTTGGGCCGGGCTCGTGGCCACCGCCATAGGCGCGATCAGTGGCCACGCGATGCGAGAGCGAGAAGAGACCGAACTAGGGGCCCCACATGGGACCCCGCCGGCAACGCGCCGCACCGGGTCTGGATACGCGACGCGCACGCGCGGTTGAATGTCCATTCAGGACGGACGCCCCCCTTCACAACGAGCAGCCGCCCTGCAACGAGGACCGCGGGGCCTCGCACGCACTATCGCGACGCGGACCCCCTTGCAGTCACAAATTTCTGCGCGGGGGTCAACGGCGCCAGGATTGACCCAGTCGCAGACTTGCTTTATTACCTGGCGCAGCGGATCGAAAGTCTTGAAGACGAGCGCTAAGTGCAGCACGGACTGGAGCCGATGGAGTTCCGTGCCCAACCCGGCGAGCATATTGACAGCACGTTGGCCAGGCGGGAGACCGCCTGCATGGCGGCGGACACCGCAAGCTCCGGACTGGACAACTTCCAAGTCCTATCCATTACACTTGTCCGAACCCTTCGTATCACGCAAAGTACGGTGGCCCTATTACTTCCACAACTCCAAGGCATGATGTTTCGCGCGCAAGAAAAACGACAGCCTGCCTGAGGCCATCAGTGGCCGCCGGCACATCACGGAAACAATGCTGGGCAACATTGTTCAGATGATGAGGGGGGCAACGGCAGGACTGACACGCACGTCGCGGATACCTACTTGCTGGGCGGAGATACACAACGCGACATTCTTGCAGGAGCTCCAGCAGCAGGATCCTGGACTACTGCCGCCCCGGGACCCCAAGGTGCCCACGGAAATTTGACCATTTGGGGCCTCCGACCACAACTGCGACCCCAACGGCTAAACCACGGCCACTCTCTGAGGAAACCCGACGGAAGAGGACGACAGCGGAACTGCTTCCGACGCGATCCCTTCCGACACCGATAGTGGGTACACGTGGAACGACATGGCCGATCTAACAGACGACCAGCATGCCCAGGTGTTGCCCTACCTTAAGCAGCACTATAGTGGACGCCGGCGGCACTACACGCGCAAGCCAGTCAGGAAGGCCGGACGTTCCACGACAAGAACCTTGAAAGGCAAAGGACGCGGATGTCGAGGAGAACGTCGACGACTGACCGGCAGAGGCAGTCAGACCGATGTCACAGAATTACACGATGACGACAACGAAGAACAATATTTCGGAGGCCGCGGCAGAGGCGGAGGTAAGGGAACCCGAGACAGAACCTGCTCTCCGGGACAGGGCAATGACAGGAAGCACAGCTCTCTCAGCAGAGATGGTAATCTTATGAAGTGCCAAAATTGCGGCTCCACCCAGCATCTCGCACGCGACTGCCCCCGCCAGTCTGGGCAAGGTAGCGTTTCAACTACCGGCGCCCTCGTCGCCAACGCCGTGGAGGACTTGGATTTACCCCAGTACAACCATCAAGAACAGTTATTCTTCATGGACGCCACGGAGGAATACCTGCACCCCATCTACGACGACGCGATGGAGCGCCACGAGCTCGACAGGACATACCCCATCAGCGATTGTCTCGCGGGGGCACGACTGGGCACCATGGATTCGGGAAACCGAAGAATTATTGCCACTTGCCTTCCGACTCGAGGTTGAGCGAACGCATGGCATGAATTGCGAAATCGTGGACGACGACAACGACCTGCGTGGCCCCGCCGCCACGTCCTCGCCACATCGAGACCCTCGATCCGTGACTCGTGGAGACGAGCTGGAGATATTGCACATAAGTTCGCCTGGCCATTGGTTGTCTGTTCGACATCCGTGGGGCGTGATACCGGAGGCCAATACTTTCCCCACGTGATTTCATGTTTGCTCATTGCAGTTAGATGCGGATGCTACAGCGCACCCGGCGCATCGTTCACGGATGTGGGAGAGCCCACTGGCGATCGACGCATTGCCCACCTACGCCTCGGCACGGAAACGATGCGAAACGCGAGTGGAGGACAATTTCTCACGCGCACAATATCTCTTCATCGACTACGAGACTCTTGAAAAAGGGTCATCAAATTAGCGCACGGACGGCGACGACGACAACAACGACAACGTTGAAGTTCGACGCACACGGGACCACACAGCACCCGGCGTACGCCGTGGACCATTGCACGACACGCACGACGACACCGACGCAGCTTGGGCAGTAGATTTGGCCCGCAACACAACAGATCGTCAAGAAGAGACAAGACAGTGCTGTACCCAAACGGTGTTTTTCGTTTTCGTGTTGTTTTCGTTTCTTTTCATTATGTTTTCAATCCGCCTTTAACGCAAAACGGAATCGGCACGAAAACGGCCCGCGCAATCACCAAAACACCGTTTAGGTCCACCCCTGCACAAAACTAGCCCAGGACACGTTCGATTGTCTGGCGTTTTTATGGCGCGAGACTAAGACCCAGGGGGCCCCCGCGTCAACGACCCCCCTTGGAGTTCGCATTAATGATTGACTTTCTGACCATTAAGGCTAATAGCCTCAGCGAGAGCGCACCTGCTTCACTGACATCGCGAATCGACGCCACGCGCGACCCAGGGGAGCCTGCGACAGCACCTCAAATTGAGCATCACCGACCACTACCCTTCGGTCCTGAACTCGGACCGGCCCTGGAAGCAGACCCAGGCGACGACGTTGTCCTCGGCGAGGACGCGATCCGGCAATTCTTTACAGCACCCGCGCCAAAGGACTACGGTCCGACCCCTGATCAGACCCTTCTTTGAGAAACCCATCGCGCCGGCGGCGGAGGCGGTTGCGCTGCGCCACCCATTGGGCGGACATTGCTGCCTCTCATAAGTTGCCCGAC
Organism: Prorocentrum cordatum; assembly: GCA_963575745.1. Lineage (NCBI taxonomy): Eukaryota > Dinophyceae > Prorocentrales > Prorocentraceae > Prorocentrum > Prorocentrum cordatum. Next base: position 318,025 of record CAUYUJ010014266.1, on the reverse strand, counting down.
ATGGGAGATCAAACATGAGCACCAGGAAATCTGATGCGCGTGACGCGACCGGCCTGGGCGACACATGGATGCATTTCTAGCCGTATCGTTCCAGCGATCGGCCCTTCTTTGGCCGCCCGCGCCAAGATCTCGCATCTGCACCAGCGCGCGGCCCCCGGATGTTCCACGCGTGGATCCAGCCATGTGTTTCAGCTTCTTGGCAGGAGGGCCCACGCGAGCACTGCCCATGCAGGGCCCGACGAAATCTGGATGTTCGCCCGACCCGATGCGCCACTAGGCGCGCGCATGCGCGCATGCATGTGGGCGAGGCCGCCGCGGCCGATCCGATTGAATTTCGATTATGTGCCGATGCAACCCCCGACATGCGATGCATCGATGCGTTCAATACGCGCCCCGCGGCCCCCACACGCGCGGACCCTTTCCCCATGGACGGCTCGCCATCCCGAGCCATTCTGTCGACGGCCCCGGGGCCCAGGGATGGCCCCTGGAGGCCGCCGACGGTGAGAGATTATCCGTCGCGTGTTTGTTAAAGACGCGAGCGCGTCTTGTGCCCGATCCGAATTATTGACGCTCCGCGCGCTCCCACTAGCTTCGCCCCCCCCCCCCCCCCTTTGAATGGGCCGACTGCACCGAGTTCGCTTGGGACGCTACCTCATACACTTCCAACCATTCCGCGGCTGTTAGCCGCCCCCCTGCGTCTGCGGCCCCCCCGCACGTGGCGCTCAGGTCCGGGCGTCCTCCCACTAACTCCGCGTCTGCTAGCCGCCCCCCCCTCTCCTGTTGGGCTACCCTCGCCGCGCCCCCCGGGGGCGCTCGCTCGCGCGCGACCGACTCAACTCCCGCGGCTGTTAGCCGCACCCCGACAGTGCATCGGCAGGTCTCAGGCGAAACCATTTCCCACCATCCCGCGGCTGTTAGCCGCCCCCCAGCAGAGCATCGGCAGGTCTCGGGCGAAGCCATTTTCTACCACCCCGCGGCTGTTAGCCGCATCCCAGCAAAGCATCGGCAGGCCCTGCGCGCGGCCGACCGCCGCGAGGGGGCGGGGCCCCCTTCAGCCCCCCCCCCCCCCCTCCCCAGCTTCAGGAGGCCCCCATCCCCAGGGCTCTGCGCCCCTGTTCGGGCCCTCATGGAGCCCCCGGGCCCCCCCCCCCAGCAGGCTTCAGACCGACGAGGCCGGACCCCGTTGGAGAGTCCGAGCGAACAGATTGCGGCATTCTCAACCATCCAGCGGCTGTTCGCCGCCCCCCAATGAACATGTCAAGTTTCCGCGGCTTTTAGCCGCCCCCCCTCTGCAGGACGCCCCAGGCCCTCCGCGCCCCACCCGGGGCGCGCGGGCCCGCAGGCCCCGCTCTACGTCGGCGGCCCCGCGTCGGCTTCGGAGGTCGGTTGGGTGGACAGCTTCTGGCGGGCGCTTCGGTTCGGCCTGCGGCTGGCGCTTCCGCGATCTTCCTGGGCATGCTCTTCGTTGGCGCGGGCCGTCGTTTGGTCCCTCTGCCCGCTGGTTCATGGCCGCGGCACTCCATGCTCGTTCCTGGCGGGTTCACGACCGTCGACGCCAGGCATCTGGTGGCGCGTGATTCAGGCCACACGCCGGCTCCTCTCGCGGTGCAGGTACTTGGAGGACGGCGTGCCCCTGGCGTTCCCGGTCTCGATCTCCTGCCTCTAAACGGCGCTGCGCTAGTTCCCTGCCCGTCCCTCCCTTCGTCTCGGCCTCGCCGTTTTCCCGCGCTCGCCTGCTGTAGTATGGGCATCGCCCTGCCTTTCACGGGCTCGGTTTTCGTTCGACCCCTTGACGCCGCGCCGCTGTCCGCTTGCGCCTGCGAACAAAAAGTATTCCCACTAGCGCCTGTCCTGGCGCGCTCGCTGCCTTGCTCTGTCTTTCGCATGTGGCATGGACTGCCCCTGTTCGCCCGGCGCCCGACTTGATTCGCGCGCTCGCGCGCCCAAAATTACCCCCACCAGTCCGTGAGAGTTGATCGGGGGCCTCGCAACGCCACCATGAGGCTCTCTTGGCGTCCTCTTGGGGCCCTCTTGGGGCCCTTTTGGGGCCATAGTTGGGCCCTCTTTGGGCCCTCTTGGCGGGTCTGAGAGGTCTCTCGGGGCCGCCTTGGCCCCCGTGGATCGAAAGGAGGGGGGGGCTCCTCAAGTCAGTCCTCCCCCTGGGAGGGTCAAACATGCGGTCTTGGGGCCCTTTTGCGGCGTTCTTGGAGCGGTCGCGCGCGCTCTCGGGGCCTTCTTGGGGCCTTTTTGGGGCTCCTCCCGGGACTCTGTCGGGCCGTCTTGGAGCCATCTCGGGGCCTCCGAGGCCAGTCGGAAGCGAAAAGGCGAGAAGGCAAACAACGTTGATTTTCCGTCGGTTTGGGAAACATTCGGGCCTCTGGGGGGTCCATGCGGGGTTCGGAGGGCACGTGAAACCTTTTTGGAACCGTATTGGGACGTCATGGAGGTATGTCGGAGGCTATCTTGAGCCATGATGAAGCATCTTGGACCATGTTGGAGGCCATCTCGGGCCCTCTGGGGCCCTGTCGGCGCCATCTTAGGCCGCTCTTCCGGACTCTAGCGCTTCGCGGCACCCCCGTCCGGAAGACGATGTTTTCTTCCGCGGTGACTTCTTCCGGAAGAACTTTCTTCCGGAAGAAACGGTCCGGAAGAAATGGCCCAGAAGAATTGGTCGCGGAAGAAATCGCTTTCGGAAAAAGTCGCCTTGAAGAAGTCATCCAGAAGAAGCCGTCGAGACAGAGGTTTTCTTCGAGAGATCGGCGCGGCGGAAACAGAGGACGAGGAATGGGAGGACGATGGCAAGGAAAAAGGCGTTCGGAAGAAGTGGCTCGGAAGACGTGGCCCAGAAGAACTCGCCCTGAAGAAATCGTTTCGGAAGAAATCGCCCAGAAGAAGACGTCCGGAAGAAGTCGCCTGGAAGAAATCGCCCAGACGAAGTCGCCCGGAAAAGTCGCCCTGAAGAAGTCAGCCGGAAGAAGTCGCCCGGAAGAAGTCGCCTAGAAGAAGTAAGTCGTGCAGAAGAAGTCGCCCAGAAGAAATCGTTCGGAAGAAGTCGTCTGGAAGGAGTCGATTGGAAGAGGTCGACCAGAAGAAGTTCGCATGGCGCCATCGCGCTTTTTTCGGCGCATCTCTCTCACGCTTCGTGGCCCCATTTGGAGCTCCACCGAAGGCCTTCGTGGCAGGGTTCGCATGGCGCTCGCAACTATTCTGGCACACCCCTCACATGTTCGTGCCCTCATAAGGAGCTCTGCCGAAGGCCCCAATGGCAGGGTTCGCATGGCGCCATCGCGCTCGTTTCGGTACACCTGTCACACGCTTCAAGATTCGAGGTCCCATAGGCACCTCACCGAAGGCCACAGTGGCAGGGTTCGCGTGTGCCTGACCGCACCCATGTCGGCACACCTCTCACACGATCGGTGGCCCCATGGCGGGCTCCACGCAAGGCCCAATTGGTGGGGTTCGCATGGAGCCACCGCCATGTCGGCACATCCATCGTACGATCCGTGGCGTCATTGGGAGCTCGAAGGCCCCTGTGATAGGGTTCGCATGGCGCCACTGTACTCATGTCGGCACACCCCTCACACCTTTCGAGGCCCCGTAGGGAGCTCCGCCGAAGGTTGCAGTGGAGGAGGACGGGAGGCGTGGGGAGGAGCGGGACAATGGCGCGGAGACGGGCAGCGTGTCCCTCGTGCGTTGGCGGGACTGGGTTTATTGGATCCTGGCGTAGTGATGTGTACCGAAGGACCCAGCTCCGCCCCATTCCACTAACCGGAACTGCAGTTACACGAAGAAAAATTGAAAGACGGCGATTTCTTCCGCGACGACTTCTTCTGGAAGAATTTCCTTCTGGAAGAAATCACCCGGAGTAAATGGAAACGGTCCAGAAGAAGTGGCCCGGAAGAAGTCGTCGCAGAAGAAGTCGTCTCCGGAAGAAGTGGTCCAGAAAAAGCCGTCTTGAAGGAGCCGTATGGGTCATCGACGCAGAGATTGTTCCCGGAAGACATCGGCGCGGAGGAGATGGAGGAGGAGAAGGAGGAGGAGGAGATGGAGGAGGACGAGAAGGATGATGGGGAAGAGGAGAATGGAGGGGGGACGGATTGAAGGTTGGAGTAATACGAGGTGGAGGAGGAGGGGAAATAACAGGAGGAAGAAGAGAAGGTTGTCGAAAGAGACGTTCGATAGAAATCGCTAGGAATAAATCGCCCAAAAGAAGTTGTCCGGAAGATATGGTTGGGAAGAATTTGCCCAGGAGAAGTCGTCCGGCAGAAGGTGCCCAGAAGTAGCGGCCCGGAAGAATTGGCCGAAGCCGTTTCGGAAGAAGTCGCCCAGAAAAGGTTGGCCGCGAGATGTCGCCCAGAAATCGCCCAGAAGAGCTCGCCCGGAACAAGTCGTTCGGAAGAAGTCGCCCGGACGAGGTTGCCCAGAAGAAATGGATCGGCAGAAATTGTTCCAACAAATACAGTTCTTGGAAGAAGTTGGCTGGAAAAATTCCGTTGGAAGAAATCGCCCGGAAGAACCCCCGTCGGACGAATTAGGTCAAGGGAGTAGCCCGGAAGAAATTGCCCGGAAGAACTTGCCCCGGAAGAAGACGCCCGGAAAGAGTGGCATCGGAAGAAAGGATTTTGTTCCATGAAGTCGTTTTCTCAAGTTCTTCGGGGTCGCCCTGGTCTCCAGGACCGTTTGCAAGCGGATCGGGACGAAGCAATTGTGTTCGAGAACGGGCCCAGACCTCTGGCAGCTTACTCAACGTACATTCTGGAGAGGTCTGGCTGGCGATTCTGGAGAAGTAGGAGGACGATGTTGAGGAGGATCTGCCTGTGCCTAATGAAAGTTTTGCTTGTCGAGCGTTGTTCCGCCGCTGCTGATGGCGCGGAGGAAAAGGAGGAGGAGGAGGAGGAGGAGAAGAAGAGAAGAGGAGGCCAGAGGAGGAACGGGTGCCGATGCCTCTGCCTGTTCCTCGCAGGCACAGCTGGTGCTGTCCCGAGATTGCTAGTCAGGACGCGCCCTGCGAGATGTCGACCGCGGGGCCGGGGTTTACGCACCTTGTGCGCCCTCTCTAGAATGGAGGTCGGGGGTGAGATCGCAGCGGGCCTGTCCCTCGCAGCAACGGCCGGAGTTGCCCCGAAATCTGCCGGTCGGGACCCGGAGAGGTCCATGTGGCGGCGGTTTCGGTGCCCTTCTGCGCTTCCTCTGGATTCGGATTCGGCGGCTAGGGAGGTGGGGAGGTGAGAAGGGGCGGGCCTTCTCATGCATGGAAGCTTCCCAGACTTCTGGGTAGTTTTCTAAGCGTCTCCCGAAGACACGGAACGCTGCGCAGAAGGCAGCAGCGCTTTTGAGGAGCTCCGCCGCCTTCTGAGAAGGCCTTCTCCGTTTGATTTCCCCCCTCGATCGCCGCCGACTTGCGCGTCCTCTAGATACGATTGGATTCGAACCCGTCGTCGTCATCGTCGCCCGTCGTCGCCATCGCCGTCCGCCGCCGTCGTTCTCGTCGTCGTCGTTTTCGCCCGCGTTGGAGCCCCGTGCCGAGTAGATTGTTGCGTTCGCTTCCGCGTCGGTGCCACGTCGAACGCAATGGAGGCGCGCAGTTTGGCAACGTCGCGCGCAACATAGAACTGCCGTTTGTGCGCTGGCCTGTCGTTGCCCCGTTGCGAGCGGAGCGGCGCTCCACGTGTTCCCGCCCCGCGGCGTTGCCACGTGGCAAATCGAATGGAATCTTCAATTTTGATCCCCAGACGCTGCCGCGTGGCGAGTGCAGTGGGTTGCGCAATACGTCCGGTCCGCGCGGCGCTGCCACGCGATGAGGCGAGTGCATTTTGATTTTTCGTTCGCTCCCCATGTCGTTGCCACGTGGCGAGTGGAGTGGGATAGTATTTTTGTTTACCTCTCAGGCCTTGCCACGCGGCGTTGCCACTTGGCGAGTAGAGAGTAGTAGCATTCGTTGCCGGCCCGCTTCGTTGCCACGTGCCGAGTAGAATGCAGGATTTCTGTTTCGCCCCACAGGCGTTGCCATGTGGTCAGCGCAGCGGAGTGGCGCTCCCCCCCCGGACGCTGCCACGTGGCAGAGAGAGTTGAGCAGTATTTGGTTTGCTCCCCCAGTGTTGCCACGTGGCGAGTAGAGTGAAACAAAATGCATTCCGCCTCGCAGGCGTTGCCACGTGGCGAGTCGTGGAGTGGAGCAGTTTGCGTTTCGCTCCCTAGTCGCTTCCACATGGCAACTCGCGCGGAACAATATTTGGTCAATTCCGCAGGCGTTGCCACGTCGCGAGGAAAGTGGAGTGGCACAATCGTTCGCCCCCCAGGCGTTTGCCGCGTGGCGAGTACAGTGGAATAGTTTCAATTTCCGTTCCGCAGGCATTGCCGCGTGCCGAGTAGAGAGTAGAGGGCCGAGGGAGGAGGGACGAGGACAGAGGAAGGAGGAAGGGGGGGAGTAGGAAGGAGGCAGGAAGGAGCAGGAAGAGGAGGTGAGAGGAGGGAGGGAGGAGGCAGGAGGGAGAAGCAGGGGGAGGAGGCAAGAGGCAGGAGGAGGAGGGAGGAGGGAGGAGAGGAGGATAGAAGGCCTGGGAGGAAGAGCCAGGAAGAGGGGGGAGGTGTGAGGATCAGAAGGGGGACGAGGAGGACGGGGAGGAACGAGGAAGAGACGTGGAGGGCGAGCGATGTCATTGCCACTTGGCGAGTGGAGCGGGATAGTATGTTAGTTTGCCTATGTGGCCTTACGTTGCCATGTGACGAATAGGGTGGAGTAGCATGAGTCCCCGGCCCGCTTCGTTGCCACGTGTTCAGGCGCTGCCACGTGGCGAGTACAGTGGAATGCCATTAGTTCCTCTGCTCCCCCCTCCGAGCGTTGCCACGTGAAAAGGGGAGTGGAGCAGTATTTGTTCCGCTCCCCCGGCGTAGCCACGTAGCGTGCGCGAGCGTGCGCGCGCGCGGGCGGACGGGCGGGCGCGCGGGTGGGCGGGCGGGCGGGCGGGTGGGCTGCTGGCGGTGGCGGCGGCCGCAGCGGCAGCGGCGGCGTCGTTGTAATCATCATCGTCACCATCATCGTCATCATAATTTGCATCATAATCACTGTTATCATCATCAGTATCTGCATCAGCATCAGCACCGTCATCGTCATCATCATCATGATCAACATCATCACCATCATCACCATCAGCAGCATGATCGTCATCGTCGTCGTCGGTGTCATATCTGTCGTTGTCATCGTCGTCGTCATCGTCGCCCGTCGTCGTTATCGTCGTTCGTCATCATCGTTGTCGTCGTCATCGTCGTCGTCTTCGTCCGCGTTTGAGCCACGTGCCGAATAGAATTTTGTGTTCGCCTCCGCGGCGTTTCCACGTCGAGTACAACAAAATTGTGCGGTTTGGCAACATTGCGCGCAAAAGTTGTACTGTATTTTGTTCGACGGCCTGTCGTTGCCCCATTGTGAACGGAGTGGCGCTCTATGTGTTCCCGCCCCGCGGCGGTGCCACGTGGCGAATGTAATGGCATATTTGTTTTCGCCCCCAGACGGTGCCACGCGGCGAGTAGAGTGGGATTGTATAATTGTTTCGGTCCGCGCTGCATGGCCACATGACTATTTATTTTTCTCGTTCGCTCCCCATGTCGCCCGGCTGAAGTAGCCCAGGAAGAATTCCTGTCGGAAGAAGTCGCCCGGAAGATTGCGCCGCGGCATTGCCACGTGGGTACAAGGAGGTGTTGTTCTTGTTCGTTCCCCGTGTCATTGCCACGTTGCAAGTGGAGTGGGATAGTTTCTCTGTTTGCCTCCCAGGTCTTTCCACGTGGCGTTGCCATGTGGCGAGTGATGTTGAGTAGCATGAGCTCCCGGCCCGCTTCGTTGCCACGTGCTCAGGCGCTGCCACGTGGCGAGTACAGTGGAGTACTAGTTTCCGCCCCTCGAGCGTTGCCACGTGGAAAGAAGAGTGGAGCAGTATCTGTTGCGCTCCCCTGGCGTAGCCGCGTAGCGCGCGCGAGCGGGCGCGCGCGCGCGGGCGGGCGGGCTGGCGGGCGGCTGTGGCGGCGGCCGTGGCGGCGGCGTGGTCATCATCATCATCATCATCATCATCATCATCATCATCATCATCATCATCATCATCATCGTCATCGTCGTCGTCGTCGTCGTCGTCGATGTCGTCGCTGTCATTGTTGTTGCATTCTCATTGTCGTTGTCATTGTCGTTGTCATTGTTGTTGTCATTGTCGTCGCCGTCGTCGTCGTGTTCGTCGGCATCGTCGCCCGTCATCGTCATCGTCGTCCGTCGTCGTCGTTCTTGTCGTTGTCGTTGTTGTCGTCATCGTCGTCTGCGTCCGCGTTGGAACCACGTGCCGAATAGAATGTGGTGTTCGCCTCCGCGGCGTTGCCACGTCGAATACAACAAAATTGTGCGGTTTGGCAACACTGCGCGCGAAGTTGTATTGTATTTTGTTCGCCGGCCTGTCGTTGCCCCGTTGCGAACGGCGTGGCGCTCTATGTGTTCCCGCCCCGCGGCGTTGCCACGTGGCGAACATAATGAATCTTTATTTTCGCCCCCCCCCCAGGCGATGCCATGTGGCGATTGTAGTGCGTTTGTCTATGTTCAGTCCGCGCGGCATTGCCACGTGATGAGGTGAGTGTATTTTTACTTCTAGTTCGCTCCCCATGCTGTTGCTACGTGGCTAGTGGAGTGGGATAGTATGTTTGTGTACATATCAGGCCTTGCCACGTGGCGCTGCCATGCGGCGAGTACATAGGAGTAGCATTTGTTGCCGCCCCGCTTCGTTGCCTCGTGCCGAGTAGAATGGAGAGTACTTTTGTTTCGCTCCACAGGCGCTGCCTCGTGGCAGGGTATGTGGAGCAGTATTTGTTTCGCGCCCCCCGTGTTGCCACGTGACGAGTAGAGCGAGCAAATATGTGTTCCGCCTCGCAGGCGTTGCCACGTGGCGAGTCGTGGAGTGGAGCAATTTGTGTTTCGCTCCCCCGTCGCTTCCACCTGGCAACTCGCGCGGAGTAGTATTTGTGTCAGTCCCGCAAACGTTGCCACGTCTCGAGGAGAGTGGGGTAGCACATGTGTTCGCCCCCCCAGGCGTTTGCCACGTGGCGAGTAACTACAATGGAATAGTTTCGGTTTCTGGCCAGCAGGCTTTGCCGCGTGCCGAGTAGAGGGACAAAGGAGGAGGGATGAGGAGCGAGGAACGAAGAGGGAGGGGGGGGGACTAAGGAGGAGGCAGGAGGGAGAAGGCGGAGGGAACAGGAGGAAGAGGAGGTGAAACGCAGGAGGGAAGGGGGAGGAGGCAGGAACGAGGAGGGAAGAGAAGGGACAAGAGGCAAAAGGCAGGAGCAGGAGTGAGGAGTGAGGAGGGATGAGAGGAGAATAGGAGGCTTGGGAGGAAAAGCGGGGAGGTGGAGGACGAGAAGGAGAAGCGAGGAGGGGGCCAGAAGAAGTCGCATCGTTAAAATTCACCATCGGAAAAAGTCGTCCAGAAGATGTCGCCTGGAAGAGGAGCCAGAAAGAAGGCGCCCCAGAATAAGTCACCATCGGAAAAAAGTAGCCCAGAAGAATTGTTCCGGAAAAAATCGCCCAGAGGGAATCGCCCCAGAATAAATCAGAATCGGAAGAAATACTCTGGAAGAGCTCTTCCGGAAGAAATCGCCAAGAAGAAGACGCCTCGGAAAAAGACACCTTCGGAAGAATTCGCCTGGAAGATCTCTTCGGCAGAATTCGCCCAGAAGAAAACGTCTCGGAAGAAGTCGTCCAGAAGAAGTCGTCCGGAAGAAATCGTCAAGAAGAAATGGTCCGGAAGAAGTCGTCCGGAAGAAGTCGTTCGGAAGAAGTCGCCCTGAAGAAGTCGTCCGGAAGAAGTCGTCGCGGAAGAAACCGTGTTAGGAAGAGACCGTTCTGGGAAGAGACCGTCGCGGAGCAGATCGAGGGAGAAGGAGGAAAAAACCAAGGAGTAGAAGGAGGAGGAGGAGGAGGAGGAGAGGGAGGTGGAGGATGCACGACGAGGCGGGGGGAAATTTTCTGACGAAGTCGCTCGGAAGAAGTCGTTCGGATGAAGTCGTCAGGCAGAATTCGTCCCGAAGAAATGGTTCGGAAGAAGTCGCCCAGAAGAAGTCGTCGCGGAATAAGTCGTCCTCGGAAGAAGTCGTCTGGAAGAAGGCGTCCGGAATAATTGGTCCAGAAGAAGTCGTCCGGAAGAAGTCGTTCGGAAGAAGTCGGCGCGGAAGAAACATCAGGTTTTCGGGCCAGGGAGGGTGGGGCGAGGGGTCAAGGAATCCTCCAGATAACAAGCTGTCTAGCTCACTCCCACCCGCCCTCGCAACACATAAGTAACACCCGAGCTTGAGCATATTCAGCGATCGTCTTTGGGCGGATAGTCATTGAGAACCAAAACCGATCTCATGTGCGCGACGCTGGGGCGAGGTGCGCCACGCGTGCCAGGCGCGCCACGCTCACAAGGCACCCCTGGGGCCCGAGCGTGCCAAGCACGCCTGGTGCGCCAGATGCGCCACGTGCTCCGCGTGCGCCAGGTGTGCCGCATACTCCAGCCGCGCCAGGTGCGCCATGTTCGGGGCACGTGCAAAGTGTGTCAGATTCGCCTGCGGACGTGACAGCACACATCGGGAAACATGTCGGCCCACACCGTCCTTTTCGAAAACCAATGCCCATTTTTGTGTCTGGTGGGCCTGCGCACAGCAGGCCATACGCCACCACCCCCGCCGTCCGTGTCAAAAAACACTTGACAGCGATCGCGGGGTAGCCGCGAGGTGCATGTTGAATTGTTTTTGGTTAGGGATGGTAGCCGTGCGCACAGCAGGCAATATGCTGATACTCCCGCCGTTCCTGTCAGAAACAATACAAAGTGCTCGCGGGCCTCATCAAGATGATTCTATAGGCTTACGCCACATCCTGGGAGATGAAGACGAAGAAGTCTTGTCGCATTTACCGAGAGTGACAGCGCTGGGTTTTCATGCGAAGGAGAGGCGCCTGCCAGGCCGGGAGCCAGGTTCGCACCCGATCTTCCCATCGAAGGGGCGGCAATGGTTCTTGGATGGGTATCGGAAGCATCCAGTATTGAGTGTGAAACGCACCCAGTTCATGATCACCCCGTCTTTGGCAGCGACGGCGCACTCTGCGCAGGGCCGGACCATGGGGGCCGCCATAGCGGACCTTGAGAGAGGGCGCGGCGTGAGTTGGATGTCAAGTTACGTTGCCATCGCGCGCGTGCGCAGGCGAGAGAACGCTTTGATCTTTCGGCCTTCTGACAGGAAGCCGCACAGCGAGGGTGAGATGCCCGGCACGAAGAACCCACTGCGAGCGCTTCGAGGGGAGGCCGTGGATTGGGGGGAGTGGGAGGCGGAACTGATGCCGCGGGGCCAGTGCGAGCGACGCCGCTGGAGGTTGTTGGTGGAAGCGTTCTCGAAGCATGAGCCCCAGAGAAAAGAGAGGCCGGCGTTTTGTACAGAATGCTCGGAAGAGATGGAAAACTCTGAGGGAAAATCGTGCACAACGCGCAGAGGGTGGGCAACGAAAGCGGAGGGTGACGATGCGACGCGGCACGCGAGCGGCGGAAGCACGGACGCAGTGGGCGACGACGGGGCGCCGAGGAGGATTCGGACAATGTGCTGCACGAAGTGCAGCCATGTGAAAGCCGAGCTGCAACGCGAAGTGGCACGAGAGCGCGGGTACAGTTCGGCGCGGGAGCGACAAGTGCCTGGCGCTTTACGACGGAGAAAAGGACATGTCGGAAGCTCAGAAGAAGCACGACGCAGCTGATCAGAGGTTGCGTCGGAAGTGCGCGGAGGATCGGGAGAGGGCGGCGCTGCGGGCGAACTTCGAAGCACGGAACCGAAAGCGGACAGCAGAGGCGGACGCGAAGCCGCTGACGTGCTGCGCGCCCGGGCGCGGGGCGTCTTCTGGGAGGTCGGCCATTGAACCGCGACCAAGTGAAGGGCCACCGGGCGACAAAGGGAGCAAGAGTGGCGCGCGGAAGCTGTGCCAAGCGGGGCATCACCGCGAAAGGCGTCGCCGTGGAGTCGAAACGGTTGAAGCGACTGCTGGCGCGCGCAGCATGCGAGAAGGAGTTCGAACGGCAGCAGCACATCAGCGCCAAATAAGAGAGCGAGCACTGCACGAGGAAGGGTAAAGTTGCACGCGCGGAGCGCGCCGCAGTCGGCTTCACGGCTCGCGGCGCGCAAGCGCACGAGTGCTTCGGCGCCTGCAAGAGGAAGCTGCCGAAGTCGAAGTTCACGGTTGGACCGCATTTCGCGCGCGCCGTGGAAAGACGCACGTTGCGGTGCAAGGCGCGCGCGCGAGATCCACGTGAACGCTCGAGACAGCGCCCGAACGTTGGGAAGGGGAAGGGGGAGGGGGGGGCAGGAGGGGGCGAGAACGACAATGATTGAGGAGGGGGCGAAAGCACAGGAGGAGCCTTACGCTGGCCTCGGCCCGCGCTGCCGCAGGGCGAAGGGCGCCATAGTTGCCGGGGGCCGTCGCGGACGCGCGACATGCCCGCAGCGTCGCCACCGCCGTTCTGACAGGACAGCTATGCTGAGGGCCGTGTTGGGGCCCTCTTGAGAGCCTCAAGGGCCTTCTGGGGGCGGTCTGGGCGATCTTGCGGGCCACTGCCAACGCCGGGTTGACCGAAGAGGCGTATATGCCCAGAATGATTGTGTCCGATGGGAATGGGGCAATTTTGGCTTCTGGGGCCTCTCCCTTTGTTTTGTTGCGGCGAGCGCGCTCATGAGTCCGCGGCGTATTTGGGAGGCATCGTGGCTGCCGGCCGCGGGCGCCGCGGCTGCCGCCCATTCCGCCACGCGCTGCGTTGGGCCTTGTTTGACCAGGCGATGCGGTAGAAAGGGAGAGGAGGAAGAGAAGGAGGAGGATGCGGCGGAGGAAGAGGAGAAGAAGGAGGTCAAGGAAAAGGAATTCGGCGATTTTGGTATCTTAGTGTTTCCTGAAAGGCGTATCGGGGGGCCTTTTGGGATGTCTTGACGGGTTCTCGGCGCCTTCGGCCGCTCCGCTGGGCCCTCTTGGGGGCCTCCGGGGGCGGAAGGCTCGGGTTGTCGGTTCGGGTTCCCCTTCTTGGGCCCCTCTTGGGGCCGCCTGGGGGTGCTCTTGGGCTGTCTTGGGCGGCCCTTGGGCCGTCTTGGCGCCTTCTTGGGCCGTGTTGGGGCCCTCTTGGGAGCCTCTTGGGCCCTCTTGGAGCAGTCTTGGCGGCCTCGTGGGCCAGCGTCAACGCCGCGTTGGCCGAAAAAACGCATATGCCAAAAATGCCTGCTTTCCCATAGGAATGGCACGATTTTTGCCTCCGGACCCCTCTTCGGCAGCCGGTTGGAGGCCTCTTGGAGCGTCGCGGCGCCCCACCTTGGGCGCATTGAAGCGATCATTCGACGACTTGGTGCTCTCTTGGGCCATCTTGGGGGTGGCGTCGCAGGCTCTTGGGCTGTCTTGGGCGCCTCTGGGGCCGTTTTGGCGCCTTCTTGGGCCGTCTTGGGGCCCTCTTGGGAGCCTCCTGGGCCCTCTTGGAGTGGTCTTGGCGGCCTCGTGAGCAAGTGTGAACGCCGCGTTGGCCGAAAAGGCGTATATGCCAAAAATGCACGCTTCCCCATAGGAATGGCACGAATGTTGCCTCCGGGGCCCCTCTTCGGCAGCCGGTTGGAAGCCTCTTGGAGCGTCGTGGCGCCCTCTCAGGCCGCCTGGGGCCCACCTTGAGCGCATTGAAGCGATCATTCGGCGACTTTGCGCTCTTTTGGGCCATCTTGGGGGTGGCGTCGGAGGCTCTTGGGCTGTCTGGGGCGCCTCTTGGGCCGTCTTAGCGCCTGCTTGGGCCGTGTCGGGGCCCTATTGGAAGCTTCTTGGGCCTTCTTGGAGCGGTCTTGGCGGCCTCGTGGGCCAGCGTCAACGCCGCGTTGGCCGAAAAAGCGCATATGCCAAAAATGTACGTTTTCCCATAGGAATGGCACGAATTTTGCCTCTGGGGCCCCTCTTCGGCAGCCGGTTGGAAGCCTCTTGGAGCGTCGTGGCGCCCTCTTAGGCCGCCTGGGGCCCATCTTGGGCGTATTGAAGCGATCATTCGGCGACTTTGCGCTCTTTTGGGCCATCTTGGGGGTGGCGTCGGAGGCTCTTGGGCTGTCTGGGGCGCCTCTTGGGCCGTCTTAGCGCCTGCTTGGGCCGTGTCGGGGCCCTATTGGAAGCTTCTTGGGCCTTCTTGGAGCGGTCTTGGCGGCCTCGTGGGCCAGCGTCAACGCCGCGTTGGCCGAAAAAGCGCATATGCCAAAAATGTACGATTTCCCATAGGAATGGCACGAATTTTGCCTCTGGGGCCCCTCTTCGGCAGCCGGTTGGAAGCCTCTTGGAGCGTCGTGGCGCCCTCTTAGGCCGCCTGGGGCCCATCTTGGGCGTATTGAAGCGATCATTCGGCGACTTTGTGCTCTCTTGGGCCATCTTGGGGGTGGCGTCGGAGGCTCCCAACCGAGCCTGGGGAGCCCAGACCGCCTCGGGTGAGTTCGGCGGAGGGTCGTCCACCACGAGGGGGGGGGGTTGAATTGCCGGTTTGGGGCCCCGTGGGGGGGGTTACGGGGGGGGAACAATCTCACACGCCTAGAGACCCGCAAGGGGTCGGCGGACTCCAGACTCTGTGCCAAAGTGTACTTTGTATTGTTTTCTCCACAGGGCCGTGCATGCTCCACATGTGGAGGCAGAGTGCGTTTTGTATTGTTTTTTGAAAGGGATGGTTGGGGGGGGTGAGCATGGGGTTCTCATGGTGCCTGGTTGGCTGCCGGTCGCCTGGAGGAGGGGGTGTATATTGATAGGGAACAATGATAGACCCCTCATCCGAGCAGGGGAAGGAGGGGCTGTTGGCAGAGAGAATACAAGACTCGTTAAACCACCTACGCCCTGAGGGCTGGTGGGATTTGCGATTCGATGCTGCCTGCCCAGTGGTCTCGACCGGTTCCCCAGGGGTATTTCTTCGTTTCAGTTCAATGGCTGACGGCCCCCAGGGGCCGAAATTGAGGAAATACCAGCGGTTTTGTCAGAGACTTGGGTCGGCAAGTCATTCCATATTGGCTGATGCACATCGGCCACGCGCAGAGGGGGGTATGGGGGAGAGGGCAAGGTTTCTTACAAGCATCTTGTCTATTAGAAGGCGCGAGCCTTATCTATAGATATGAGGCTGGCGCCTTCTAAGAAGCAGCCTCATTCTAAGGAGCCATCCCCCTCCCCCCATACCCCCTTGCGCGCGCCGCCAAGCACACGTTTTCCGCCCACGAAGTCCGGGCCCCGGGATCGGACAGCGCGTGCGCCCTCCTGGCTTCGGCCACGATAGCGGATGCGTCGTGCCCGGGCCCCCAGATGGCCCGCGCCAGGTACGGCGGTGGTGTGTGTGTGTGTGGGGGGGGGGGGAGCCCGTGTGCGCGCGCTCGGGCGAGGGAGGCGGAGGATGAAGAGGATGAGGGAGATCATGAGTGTATGGGTGGCCTTTCTCTCCCCCCTCCCCCCCCCGTCGGAACGGGTAGGCCCCGCGCTGGGGCCCGGTGGCGCGCGCTCGCGCGTATTGGCCGGGCGCGTTGCGTCGACCGGTGGGAACCGAGCCCAGCGGTTGCGGAGAGAGGAAGAGGGAGCAGGAGGAGGAGGAGGAAGAGGAGAAGGAGAAGAGCGAGGGATGGAAGGAGCGAAGAGGAGGATCAACGGCACCAGGTCGTGACTTGCCGCGGCACCGCGCGCTCGCTCGCGGCTTTCGACGTGGACAAGACGGTGCTGCACCAGGGCGACGCGCGGGAGCTGGAGCGCTTCCGGGCGCAGGCGCGATGCGGGACGCCCGTTGCCGACGACGACGACGACGACGACGACGACGACCCTCGACGACCCCCGACGACCCCCGACGACTCCCGAAAACCGCCGACGACCCCCGACGACCCCCGCGCCGCCGAGCCAGCCAATCGCATATCGGGGGATCGGGGGCATGCCCAGCGCTTCGAAATTGGATGGGCCTAGAAGCGGCACACCTACAGAGGGGACGCGCATCAAGAGACCAGACGCTTTTCGTCAGGGCACCTCGGGCTTCTTCACCGCGCGCGCGCTGCGCGGCGGCTTCCGACAGCCGTTGAGAAGCTGCTGCGTTCTCGCGCGCGGATTTTCAGGGCTGAGTCATGTGCGAGGGTTTCTTGCGGCCGCGTCGGGGAAGCGGTCGGGACTTCTGAGGGATGGTCCAGGCCTCCCAGATGGGGTCCAAGCAGGTGGGCTCGATGTGGAGCCCGATTCTATCCACGGCGACGTCGCAGATGCATCGGCGATGCGGAGCGGCAATGCGGTGCGATCCTTCGATCCTGCGTCGCGAAAAACACGATGCAGGTTTGTTGACCATTTTCGGCCTTCGGGGGTCCTCGCCGAGTCCCGGGGTCGTCAACTAACGACTCGGGATGAAAAACAGGCCTTGAGGAAAGGGTCGGGACTTCGGTGAACGCGCATTGAAAAATCAAGACATTGCATACCTGGGGATCAGAGTCGAGGGGGGGATCCAGGCCTCCAAGATGGGGTTCGAGCAGGTGGGGTCGGACGATCGCGCCGCATCGCCGATGCATCGGTGCTGCGGCTCGATGTGGAGCCTGACTTTCTCCACTCCGACGGCGCCGATGCATGGCTGATGCGTCGGCGATGTGGGATCCTCCTCCCGCACCATCTGCTCAGACCCATGTGGGAGGCCTCGCAAGGGAGCGCCACGCGTCCTCGATCGGCAAGCGTGGTCCGCGCTTAGAGATGGACCCGGCCGCGGGCCCGTGGTGAATCCAGTCTTGGATCGGGTTGGAGCCAGGCGCGGTGGGCTCCCGCCACAGGAAGGCCCGTGCGCACCAAAAAAGCGTGGAAATGTTTCAACGGGCAGTCAAATGCCAGCCCCGTAAGCAGCCCAGGATGCTGCAAGTCGTAGATACATCCCCACGGGGCAGGGGTGCCAGAGCACGGCGCTGGAGAGTTAGGCGTGAAGATGTTCTCGCGTGACCGTCCCTCCTCCGCCTCGTCCTCCTCGCGCTCAGCGTAGCCGCCTTGCCGTATTCCCTCTGCCCGCACGGGGTGCTTCCAGCGGCCCCCGCCATTTTTGCCCGTGGGCTCTGTTCCTGACCCCTCGTTCCTGATGTTCTTATGTCCTCGTTCGATTGTCTTCCTCCTATCACCATCTCCACTTCCACGATCAGTAGTAAACATGTCACATACTGCTGCTACTCGTCCTCCTGCCCAAGACATGCGATGTTTTGATGTGTTCAATACGCGCCTCTCACCCGGAACCATTTTTTGATCTCGAGTCGTTGTTTGGCGGTCCCGGGGCCCAGCGAGGGCCCCCGGAGGCCGAAAATGGCCAAAACAGTCCTGTCTTGATTATGTTCCCGACGCATGCATGTCTGGGGCCTACGCGTTCCCGAGCCCAACGGGCGGGGGGGGCGGCGGCCAGGGTGGCCTGGCGCAGACGATGGTCCGCCTCGCCCGGCTGGACTTCAGGCTTGCGGCCATCACGGGCAATAGGCGCCCCCGCGCGCGGTCGCTGTTCCCTCCCCCCCCGGCTTTGCCTTCGTAGCTTCCCTCATTGCCGCACCTGCATACGCCCTCCCCCATCTCTTTCTCGCTGCCCCGCTGTCACTCTTCTTCCACGCCCTCTCTTCAGCCCTCTCAGTCCCGCCACTACCTTCCTGCCCCCCCCCTCCCTGCCCCAGGCATGCTCGCGTCGTGGAGAAATCATGACAAGAAATTTGGAGCCGCTTCCAGCCTCCGGGTGCCCTCGCCGAGCCCCTGGATCGTCAAACAACGACTCCCTTGGGGAAGGGGACCGCACATTGAAATTATTCGGCGCGGAGATCCCCTGTATCTCATTTCCTGGCACGTCCTGTTGTGAGTGTGTGGCCGTGAGTGTCTGGGTGTGTGAGCGAGTCCGAGTGGACGACGACGACGACGACGACGACGACGACGACGACGACGAGGACGACGACGATAACGATCCGTAGCCATTTTGGCTCAAGGCCATGGCGATCCCGACGACCGCAAGTCCTTCGGGCGCTGTCGAGCGCGAGGGACGCCGCGCCCTGGGCCAGCTTCTTGCTTCGCTTCTTCGATGCAGCGTGGCCAGGCGGATCGCGCGGGGCCAGCAGCCATGTCGGGCGACGGGACTGGAGCGCCGCGGCGCAGGGTGTACTGGGTCTGCCAGTGCAAGGAGTGGAACTGGTGCGACAGGCGGGCGACCTGCAAGTCGTGCGGGAAGGAGGCGCCAGCGTGGGCGAAGCGCCTGCGCGCGGCGCACCTGCCCCAGGCCGACGGTGAGGGCTTCGTCCAGCAGCCCAGAGGGCGCTCGCACCAGCGTGCAGCACGCCGAGCGGGTGACGCCTCCAGGACAGCCTCGGCCGCCAGCACCGTGCCGAGCAGCGCGCCCAACAGCAGGGGGCGGCCGCGGGGCGGTGCCAAGCCGCCGCCTTGGCGCGAGGAGCGCGGGGAGCAGCCAGAGGAGCCAGCGTCGAGTCTGGAGCGCAGGCTCGAGGAAGCCCAGGCTCGCGTCTCCAGCCTCCGCGAGGCGGTCGCCATGGAGGAGACCAGCGAGGCCTTCCAGCGAGAGGCCAGGGCGGCCCTCCTCGCGGCGGAGGCCTCGGCCGAGGGGGCAGAGGCCGAGCTCCGCGTTGCCCAGCGGCTCGGGAGGCCCCCCCACGCCGTCCTCCACGGCGGCGCCAACGCCATGCAGAAGGTCGAGAAGCAGATCGCTGCAACCAGAGCCAAGCGCGAGCAGGCCGTGCAGCGGGCTGACTCCCTCAGAGGGAGGATTGCGGCGATACAGGAAGAGCTGGCCGAGACGGAGTCCGCGGTCGAGGACTTTGACAGCCTGCTCGTCAAGCTCGAGGAATCGAAGGCTCAGACAGTCCAGCAGGCGCTCCAGCGGGCCATCGAGGTGTGCGGAGGCCAGCAGCCCCTGGAGACCGCGGTCGGGGGCCTCGTCACCCAGGTCAGCCAGCCGGGGGAGATGCTCGGCCGCAACGCGGACGGCGTCGCGCCCAGGCTCCTGGAAATCATGGGCATCATTGCCACGCAGAGTGCAGCCATCTCGGACATGCTCCACCCCGCTGCGCCTGCTGCCGCAGCCTCGCGCTGGGCCGACGGCCTCGGCGGGGACGGGCTCGCCGTCGACGACGAGGAAGGCCCCCCCGCCCCGGCCGCTGGAGCCTCCGCCCCCGCAGTGCAGCGGCCGCCAGCGGAGGCCGCGGGGCAGCAGGTGCGGCCAGGCCCGCCCACCCAGCGGGCGAGCCCAGCAGTGGGGCCCTACGGGCCAGCCGCCGCCCGCGGGCAGTCAGGCGCGGCGCTCGGCACCTGGCCCCAGCCTGGCAAGGCCGAGCGCAGGATCCTTGAGGATGCCAGGGACGAGCACGAGGACGGCCAGGCCTTGGCTACCCTGGCAGCTGCTGGGGGCTACGCTCCTATGGGCCCTCGTCGCTCCTAGCCGCTCGGCAGCGGCGACAGCCTGGGGACCCGCGCCGCCTCCGCCGCCGTCAGACTGGCCGACCTTGCACCTGACGCGAGGGGAGCCACGGCGGCAAGGCGGGTCCGCTCCTGGGCCGAGGTGCGGTCGGGACCGCCGAGGCGTCCCCCCGACGGCCTCGAGCGGGCAGACGGCGGGAGGATTCAGCCCTCCGACGTCGCAGCCGTCTGCCCCGCCCCATGGGAGTCGCGGAGCCGCCGCCGGGTTCACGCCAGCCGCCCTTGAGATGAGAGCGGGCAGGGCTGTGCCAGCCTGTGAGAAGGTGGCTGGGCCGCTCCGTGCAGGCTTCGACGTGCTGGACATCTACGGCAACACAAGTGACCGTGCCTTGGAGGTGCTCGAGGCCTGCAGCGCGCGGGAGGACGCGCACCTGATCGCCGAGGACCCGATCCACGAGGCTGGGCCTACGTCCAGTGTGGCATGGGGGCGGACGGTTACTGGAGAAGCTGACGGAGAGTTGCGCGGGGGGCGAGTCACCGCGTGCCCCTGCTTGGGGCGGCTCACCCGCGGCGCCGCCTTCGGCCTCAGGCTGCGGCGCGGGGAGCCCCGCAGGGCCATCGACCTGGATCCGCCCGTGCTGATCACGGACTGCGCGCTCCATAGTCTTGCAGGATGGTTGCACTCGGGCGAGCTCCCCACGCCGATGCTCAGAGGAGCGCCCGAGGCTGCAGCGCCGCCGCAGGCGTCAGCAGCGCAGCCCTGGGCGCACCGCGACTTCCCCGTGGATGCAGCTGTCCTCACCCTGGGCAGCATCGGCTGGCACTTCAGGTCCGGGCAGTGCCTCATCACGGACGTGCGGGACATGACGCTGATGGGGCTTCGTGAGCTTGGCCCAGAGGCCAGCCTAGGGGCGAGGCGCGCCTCGGGTCGGCATGAGATGCGGAAGCTGGCCAGGGCCCCGTCTTTGTGTGGCTCCTCCTCTTGGGATGCCTGCAGGGAGCTCATCGGGCCAGGAGGCGAGCTCGGCGAGCGCCAGAGGAGCGGGCTGGCCCCCCACCTCACGAACGCGCACTGGCCGCAGGCGAGGCGCCACAGCAGGTTCGAGTGCCCCACGCCTGCGGCCCCGCGGAGGGACTCGGTCTCGCCAGCGCTGGCGTGGAGCGCCGTGCGGGTTCGCCCCCTCGGAGTGGCAGCAGGGGAGGACGTTGCTCGGCGCGGGTTGTCTGCGCCGCCGCCCCCACAAGGGCCTCGCACGGACGCCATGGGCAGCTGGAGGACATGCAGGCCGTCCGACGTCAAGGCCAATGGCAAGTTGAGCGTGGACGGCTCGTCGGTCGACCTGCAGTTCTACGCCTGGGGACACGCGGGCTGGGCTATTGCTCAATGCGACGACGACGGCAGCCTCGTCGCGGGCGCCCACGGGACCGTCAGGAGGGCCCCCCAGCCACAGCAGGCTGCCCGTGGCGGCGAGGACTTCGCGGTCTGGAGGTTTGTGATCTACGCGGGCCATTCCGTCGAGGAGGCCCTCATCGGCTTCCGCGGCACGGCGGAGAGCCAGCACAGGGAGCTGGCCGTTGCGACGGGCCCGACCAAGGCCAACGCCCACCCCTGGAGGTGCCCCGCCGCCCTCGGACCTGGTGGCTCCAGGGCGAACAAGGTGGCCGCCCACGGCAACAGGCAGGCGGTGCTCGACGGGCTACGCACGGAGGCGCAGTGGCGCGGCACCCTGCGCGCCCGCTGCTCCGCCGAGCTGGGAGCACGGCTGCGCGCCGAGGCGGCCGTCGTCTGGCGGGACATCGCGGAGAAGGACGGTGACTGCCTCCTCGGGTCCGACGAGAGGCAGTGGGTGAGGTTCGCCGACCAGGAGGAGCGGGCCGAGCAGGCCGCTGCAGGCAGGCCGACGGTGCAGCAGCCGCGCGTTGAGAGCGTCCGCTCGGTGGCCAGCGCGGTCGGCCTCTCCCTCGCCACGGCTGGCGCCGGCCACTTCGGCCACCCCCTGGCGTACGCGCTCCGCGACGCGGGCGAGGAGCCCCAGGAGCTGGTGGCGTGCAGCATGTGCGGCGCCTGCATGGTCCTCGGCGGCCGCGCTGGAGGCCGCCCTCAGCTCAAGGAGCCATGCATCGGGGCAGGGGCCATCGGGCAGCGCAGCCTGCGCCGCCTCTGGGCTCGAGGGCTTCATCCTAGTGGACGGCCGCGCGGAGGAGTCCAGCAGCGCATGAAGAAAGGTGCTGAGTTCCCCGCGCTGAGGCTGCAGGGGCCACTGCCCCCGTCGGCCCAGGAGGTCTTCCTGGCCTGGCTGGGCCTCGAGGTGGAAGAGGGCCCCCCGCCAGCATGTGGCAGTTCAGCGGCAGCGCCTGGGTGTGCAGGCGGCCGCGAGCAGGGGCCAACGACGCGGCCGTCGGCGGCGGTGCTGCAGGTGGCGGCGGGCATCGACCCGCGGTTCGCCATGCTGGCCGCGTGCGGCCAGATCGAGCAGTGCCTCGCCGAGCGGGCGCTGGCCGCCAGCTCCACCGCGGAGGACCGCCGCGACCGCCCGCGGCGCGGCCGCGGCCTGAGCCCTGGCGGCGAGTGCTCGGGCGAGTAGCCCGCTCGCCTGGATTCGCCTTCATGGCCCCGCGAATCGAATCGAATCGACGACGATAACGACGACGATGACGACGAAAATGACGACGATGACGACGACGACGCCGACGACGACGCCGCCGCCGACGACGACGACGATGACGACGGCGACGGCGACGGCGACGACGACGACGGCGGCGGCTGCAATGAGGGACGGCGACGACGACAATTCACAGACGGGCAGGCGCGGTGAGCAGGCGCCCTCCTCTCTTCGTCCTCTTACCACTCGTCGTACCTCTTTCTCTCTCTCTATTCCTTCCTCCTCCCTTCTCCCTCTACCTGCGTCCTCCTCTGTCCTGGTGGCACGCCTTCTCCTTTCATCGAAGTGATCATGGGACTTTGAATGGACAGAGGTGGGAGGTGCAAAACCGAGCGCCTCGCTCGATGCATCCCCACGATCTGGCCGCCTGGGATGCCGAAGCCAGCGACTCGCTCGACATCCTCGCAATATGTTTTGAAAATACCGGCGCCCAAGCCACCGAACAGGCAAACCGCCTGAGACCTCCCCACAATCTGGGCGCGAACGGGCGAATGTCCTACCCCTGGCGGCTCCTCGCTGGGGTGCTGAAGCAGGCGCCTCGCTCGAGGTATCCTCACAATCTGTTTTGAAAGCACCGAAGGCCAAGCCATCAAGCGAGCAACCCCCAAGGACACCCTCACAGTCTGGCTGAGAAAGGGCGAGTGTCCCCCTCCCTGGCGACTCCCCCTTGGGGTCCTGAAACCAGCGCCTCGCTCGTGACATCCTCGCAATATGTTTTGAAAGCACCGACGTCCACCAAACAAGCAAACCGCCTAAGACATCCCCACAATCTGGGCGCGAACGGGCAAATGTCTCCACTACTAGCGGCTCCTCGTTGGGGTGCTCAAACGCCACGCCTCAGTGATGCGTGTATGACTCTGAATATGACTCGAGTGAATCGAAGATTGTGCGAGTCTTAGTACGAGTGGGTCTGAGTGAGAGTGAGTCTGAGTATCAGTGAATATGAGTATTGGTGAGTCTAGGTATGAGTGTGCCTGATTGCCAATGAGTCTGAGTGTGAGCGCATGTGAGTGTGAGCGAGTCTGAGTATGATGAGATGTGAGCGACATAGAGAAAAGAAGCGGGAGTGAGTGAAGTAGTGAAGGCACCCCAGCGGTAACAAGAACCCTATACGCAGGATGTGAAGAACGTCAAGACATCGCATGCCTGGAGCCCTTCCTCCCTCCTGATGCCCTTCCTGGCCCTCCTTGCCAAGCCCGTTCTCCATCCCCGCCCTGGCCCGACCACAGCGCCAGCGCGCGGGAGCCAGCGACGCTTGCCACCCGGACCCGCCACGCGCGCGGCCCCACACACGGCCGCTTGCGCCGCGGCGGGCCAGGACGATCGACGATGGCTCAGCCACGCTGCCAACGCGCGCACCCGGCGCGTACGCGCCGCCAGCGCCACGAAGCGGAGGGCAAACGGTTTTTTCGGACCGTTGCCCTCCCGCTTGTTCTATCCGAGCAGCGCGCCGCCGCTGGGGAGTCGTGGCGACGCGGCGCGGCTGCGGGCGCTTCGCCACGCCGTTTCCGCGCGCGGTGGCCCGTGCGGTCCAGAGCGCGGGAACAGCGGCCACGCGCGCCTGAGCTGAGCCGACAGGGAGTATGCCCAGCGCGAGGGGAATCAAGGCCGAAGATGTCCTGGAAACTCGGGGGGGGCTACAAGCCCAAGCCGGCGCAGGGGTCGGGCCCGAGTTGGAAGTCCTATTGCGAACGGCGCTTGGCAGGCTGTCCGCCCATTCTTCCACAGACTACGCTGGCGTGAGCCGCACGGGCTCTCAGATGCGGCCTTCTGCGGTTTTGCCCTCGAGGCCCCTCATTATGCCTTGCATGCTCGGACTATGGATGCATCGTCCTTCGCTTGACCTCGGGGATCTGATTGTTGCGCGGCTCGTTTTGGGCGCGCGGAACCACGTGGGTCACAGGTCAGTCGATTTCTCACGTGGGTCACAGGCCCAACAAGGTTCCTGTGCGCCGCCGTGTCTGTTCAGGACGACCTCGCACATGTTGACCAGCAGGCCCCCGATCATATACGCGGGTCCCGATCGAACATTTGCACGGACTCTCTGGTGTAAGGGAGGGCGAGTGGGTGAGCGGGTGGGCGGTAAGCAGGAGGTGGGACGAACGCGTGAGGAAAACCGCTCCCTCCTTGATGGTTCTCCTGCCACCCCCTAGATCATCCCGCTCGGATCTTTTCTCTTCCCACATGGTCCCTGTCACATCCATCGAGGAGGATGGTCGGATCAGGTCGAAAGTCAGCGGAACTACTAAACAGCTCAACTTTTGCCAGGGGGAGAAAAGATCCCGATGTGGTTTGCGGTCATTGTAGCCCGCGCTGGGTGGGCGTCACAAGACGGACAAAAACAAGACAGCTCCAAGAGGCACGAAACCGCACGAGTTGGATAAGTTGTCCCCTCATCGAATTCGTCTCCGTCTCAATCCGTCGTCACAGTCCCTGGGGAGGACAGAGGCGAGGTAATGCGCGGACATTAGCAGCGCCCCACGCGACTGCATAGAGTTGGGCCATCTGCCATGCGAATGTTTTCCCCAGCTTGGTTTATCTGATATGCCATATTCGTACGGGTTCCTGTCGTGTCCAAATGGCGCTGACCGTGCGAAGCCGCCCCGATGGACCTCGGAGGGCCATGCCGTCAGCCATGGCACCAGCCTCGGAAGGCCCCCATGGTACGGACGGCAACGCCCACGGGAATCGTTCGGCGAGGTGTGGTTGATGCAGCAGGTCGCCATAGTCGACCGTCGAATTGTTCCAGACTGTTTCCGCCCAGGGCTCCCGAATGGGATCCCCTGCCGCGAGAGTCAGAGCAGCCAGATCGTCATCTTTGACACTGTCACCTATTATAGACGCTTCGGGTGACTCCACCAGGCGAGTTGCCTTGATCAGGCATCTGGGGGAGCGCGCAGTGGAATAAAGGGTGGGAAGCCGTCATACCCCAAGAGGGGGACGATACAAGAAAAACAAGAGAAGGAGGAGGATGAACTGGAGGAGGAACGGGGGAGGAGGGAGAAGGGAGGAGGGAAGAGGAGGACGGGGCAATGAAGAGGAAGAGAAGGAGGGCGAACAGAAAGGCCAGAGTCCTCTTGGATGCTTCTCGGAGTCTCTTCGGAAGTATCTCGAGAGCTGTTTGTAGGCCTGTTGAGGTGTCTTGGGGGCCTGTTTGGCGGCCTCGGGTGCCTTGTGAAGCGAGTTGATTTAGTCACGCCTCTGCGTTGCCTCAGCCTCATTTGCTGATATTCGCCGAAGCTGTGTTGGCTTTGGTCGCAGGAAAGGACCGCTCCACGCGCCGCACGCGGGCGCCCGGCCGGCCAGGCCGGCCCCCCGTCCGATCCTAGCAATAGCTCAACGGCACAACACCATATTAAGTCATGGCTTCAAGGGGTAGATATCCCATGCGTCGCTTGGATCTGAGCATGAAACTGTTTCAATAAGAAGATCACCACGGAAAACATCGACACGCTTTGCCGTTTTATCGGGTTGCGAAAGCTGACGGAGAATTGGCAAAACATTGGTTATCAGCCGAAAGTCCTGTCAACGACGAAGGTGATGCCACCAGATGGGGGAACGATGTTTCTCCTTGCAGCGGGTGATGGACGAAAGAATGAAGACAAATGTCACGGGTTAAGTGTGAACGTTCCTGGGGCTGTTTCTACCCACGATGCCGGGGTGCAAAGTCAACGCCTTCATCCAAGGATCAGCTGGAATATTTCCTACGACGATGAGCATCGCCCGGACGCCCCGAAGGCCACTGGCGACGAGGGGCCCGACTGGCACGAGCACGGCGACCAGATGCCACTACCAATCGCTGGACAACCCGACGTTCCCATCGACCTTTCGGGCGGCGAGCAGGACGTGGAATCCACATCGTCAGAGGAGAATTTCTCCCACAAGTCGACGCAGAGACCGTTCGCTTGTGATAGTGTCCGCCTGCAGCAGGACGGGGAAGCGGAGGCCTATGGCACCAGTTCTTAAGTTCCACTAGCAGATGACCCGCTTCCCACGCAGTTGCCCCTTGCCGACGGCGAGGAGGCTGCGATTCCTTCCGACGGCTCGCTAGAACGGGGTCTCGATGAGATCATGGAGGACCAGCCCGTCGACAGCCCAGTCAGGACCACCTGCGAGCAGAGGCGCGAGACGGTCAGCCTTTCAGCGACGTCACCGCCCATTAAGCGAAAGAGGTCCGACGGCATTCCCGAGGACGGGCCCGGGGGTAGAGCTCGGCGGCCACGCGCCCGGGCCCCCCCCCGCGTCCTGTCCGGCGCGGCGTTCGACATGCGAACGCAATGCCTGAGACGCCTGACCCGCGGGCCCGCTCTCCCCGCAAGAGGAGTTCGGAGAGGGGTCGGCCGAGGGCCCCGAGGCCGCGTTCGGAGGAGCCCGACTTGTCTAATCGATCGGGTCGGTCGAGCGCGCTCAGCATGCGCATCGACGCGAAGTGCGCTCACTTTGGGCCGCAATGGGCCGCAGTGGTTTCTGAGACTCGGTGTCCTGGCGCGCAATGTCACTGCGAGAAGCCGGTCTGCCATGGGTGCTCGGATCTTTGTGGCCTCTGCAAGCTGAACTTTCCATGCCCTATGTACCGCGCATATCTCCGCACGTTTGCGCACGAATGAGCGGCGCGGGGCTGAGGAACAAAAACAAGTCCGAAATCGCGGAGGCCAGAGAAAGGAACATAGCCAATATTCGCGAGTGGCTTCGACAGTCAGAGATACAGCAACAGACGGCCGCCGCTCTCCAACTGGAGCGGGACCGCGAGGCTATGATGAACGCCATGAAACTTCCTGGGGAACGCCCGCAGGCGGCGATGGTCGAGCAGGCCTCGACGGCGACTACGGAGACGCGGGAGCTCGCCAACAGGCTGCAGGCAACTGCTGCATCCGAACGCCACGCGCAACTTCAGGAGAAGCACCTCGCAGGAGAAGCCAGGCGCGTCGCCCGGGGGGCTGGCGAGGCCCAACGCGCGACCATGTCGCAAGCGGCCCAGGAGATTCAGGCAGCAGATAGTCGGAATGCGCGCTGGGCCCCAGAGGCAGCCGCTGCCGTCAAGCAGTCCGAGGCAGATCGCGCCGCCGCTAGTGAGAGCCGCGCTCGCTCCGCTGCCGAGGTCCGACGCGCCCGGGAAGAGGCGCGGCCGACCGAGGCGCGCGCCGAGGAGAAGTCATCGCCAACGCTAGAAGGCGGAGCAGAAGGCCGCGCAGACGACGAAGAGCCGGGAAGCCGAGCGCCAATGAACGCCAAACACAGCGGAACCCGATTGGGATGTCTTCGGCGGCGTCAGCGGGGGCCGGGTCGACCGCGGATCCAAACGCAGTCGACGCCGCCCGCGGCGGGAAGACCGGCTGCGCCGACGCGAGGTGCGCGTCGCCCTTACACGGGCGCGCTGCGGCGCATCATGTGGTCTAAGACGGCATCCCACGATTGCAGTTCGCGCGATGGGGGCATCTGCGATAACCATATTGTCCCGGAGGACGAGACGCGCGCGCACTGCTCAGATCCAGAGACGGCTTGGAGAGTCAGCGCAGCGGAGAGAAGGCACCAGAAAGAGAAGGACGAGGAATGCGAGGCGAGAGAGAAGCTCGAGGAACGGAACCCCCCTTGCCTCTGCAACAGGGGCCGGCCCATTTGACTGCCCGCCACTGCCTGCGCTTGCCCGCGGACATTCCTCGGGCGGCGATGCGCGCCGGGCGGCGAGCACAGAGTCCAGGGGGCTGCTTGAGTTCAAACAGGCCGCAAGAGTCGAGAATGAGAGACTCGGGGACACGCTCGAACGAGCGACGCGGCGGGGAGATGGCCACGCGCAGGTCGAGCGCGAGGCGAAGATCCAGGGAACGCGCGAACAACGAGCCGAGGCTGCTGCGGCGGCATAACGGCAGCCCCAGAAGAAGGAGAGGAAGGCTGAGGACGAGGCCCAGTCGAGGAGGGGTATCAAGGCCCACACTAAGCCAGCACGAGCTCATTTAGAAGCCTCGTGCCCAGCATGCACATCGCTGGAGCCGGGCAGCTCACCCGGCATCTCCACGCAAAAAAGAGGAGGGGCCAGCGACTCCCCCGCAGAAGGCGCCAGCGCCGAAGCACCCGGGCCCAGGTCCACCAAACGCCGATTGCAGAGCCGGCGACGGCGACGATGGGGGCGATGGGGATTCTTATCCTGATGACGAGGAATGCCCAACCCCCGATGAGGGAGTGGACGACGATTCTGATCGCCGGCGTCGGCGCGGCAGAGGACCGCCCGACGGCGGCCCGCCCGGAGGCGGCGGAGACGGTGGAGTCTTCGTTCCAACGATGGATGCGGCCCCCGCCACCTCGCAGCACTGGAGCGATGCCGGCAAGCCTAAGAAAATAAAATTGGAGGCGATCCCCGAAGCCGCCGACTACCAACGACGGCAGCGCAGCGCGGCCAGAACTGCGGCGCCGGCGTCGCCAAACTGCGCGGAAGCAGTCGGGTGGATGAAGGACGCGTTCGGTCTCAGGAACGCTGAGGCAGACGAGTTGAAAGACTCCGGCCATTCTGCCCAGGTCGACCCAGTGATTGCAGCGGGCCATATGGGCAAGGTCCACAAGTTAGTCTGGGATAGACAATCCCCGTCTCCGCTCCGCTACCTAGCGAGCGCGATAGAACGGTTAGACAACTCCACACAAGCCGGCAGGAACACGATGAAGGGTCGTGAGAGTCCGCGCATCATTGCCGCCCACGCGATTACCCGCCAGGATCGCGGCCAGGCGCGCACGCACGCGGACCTCATGGAGATTAAGATACGCGGTGCGGGCAAGAAAGCAGATTGCGGCCGCTTCCATTTCCATGACGAGTGGGTGAGACGCTCAACGAGATGGGGGAATTGAACGACTCCTTCCGCCCCGCTATACAGGAACATTTATATCGACAGACGCAGAAGTGTCCTTGCATGCAATACACGCTGGTGACTTGTGATCATTGCAATGACCAGCACGGTACAGGAATGAAGACTTACGAGCGGTTGCCATCGACGGTCAGCGATTTCCTGCACAAGGAGCGCGGGCAGATCAGTCGCGAGAAACAGCGGGGAACATTGAATACCCGCGGCCTTCCAGCGGGAGGCGCGGGCGGTGGCGGAGGGGGCGAGGGCGCTGGCAATGGCGGACAGAACCTCCGCAGGATGGCTGGTCGCCTCAAGAGGCCGGCCCCCATGCAGCAAGTTCCTACGGGGCAAACGCCCATACTCCCGAGCTCAACGTCAACATTTTCACGCGAAAGGGAGTGGTGACCCTGCCGCTCCAGGACAAGCCGCGCCCGCTCAGGCTGGCAAGGATGGAGGCAGGAGGAGCGGGGAGAAGAATAATGACAAACATAAAGGAGGCGGCAAGGGGAAAGACCAAGAGCCTGGCAGGAGCGAGGAGCGCCCCATTGACCGATCCAAGGGCGGAGGCCAGAACCGGGGCCGATGGCAAGGTCGCGCTTCCAGCGTCAATTCCAAGAAGAAATGGCTACGCCATGCATCCAGCCACGGTTCTTACCCGTCGTCGTCAAACAAGCGCCCTCGCGAGCACAGACAGGCCACCAAGGAAGAGAAGCTCCCCCGCGACAAGTACGAGGCCAACATGGACAAGATCAGCAAGACTCCCCCCTACAAGCGCAACCAGAAACAGATGTCTGCATCGGCGCAGAATGTCAAGAAAAACGCTGCAACTGGGCAAAGCAACGACAAGGACAAGTGGAAGGGGGGTGGCAGGGGCAAGGGGAAGCGACAGTGCCAGCGGCACCTGGCCGGAGAGACCTGCCCATTCAGGATGGATTGTTGGGGCAGGTCCAATGCCCCTGGACATCCGTGACCAGACTGGCCGGCGCTCGGCGACTGCGTCGCCGGCGCCGGCCGGGGAGGTGCAAGACAGAGCATTGTTGTCTGGCCCACAGGATGGGGGCGTCGCTACGCGCTGCCCCCGCAGATTTCTGCGCTGGATCAGGTTTCCAAGCGCCGCCGCTCGGCAGGTCGGCCAGCCTTCGACGAGACTCTCGCGGGGATGTTCAAGATCAGGACAACTTTGCATCTGGGCGTGACCATGACAGTCTGGCCGCACCGGCATACGAACAAGGCAGGAACGCGGATGACCTACACGTGAATCTGCTGAGGAGCCTTCAGGCTGGAGGAATGACGTCGCCCCCGAGACCAGCCCTCGAACTGCCGAAGAAGGGGGGGCCGAGCCACATCTCCCCATCGAAGCGGACAGGCGTTCAGAAGCGACTTTCCGTCCATGGACAGAGGAAGGCGCGCGTTGACCCGAGCGCGCCGCGCCTGGCTTTTTGGACTCATCGATCGATGCGTAGAGAGACGAGATTGATACCGAGTACACCAGGAAATCCATTTTAGTTTGATCTTCAGTGGCCTAAGAAGCAAGCGCACAAGGTAAAGATTCACGGGCAAGTGGCGCTTGACGAAGCCGTCGCTCTTGAGCAGGAGGTCTGGCGCATGTGCACCGGCTGCGAGCGACAGTCCAATGGCGAGCTCAGCGACGCCAGCAGTGGGCATGACGGCGACCACGTCGCCGCTGCGTCTGCCAATAAACGACGAATGGCCAAAGAATGCAAGAAGGTCGGCCCTTCGCGGCTTGGATCCACGCGGTTCATCGTCGACACAGGTCGCGGTTCGAAGTTGACATCCGTCGAGCACCTGTGAGACGCGGGGGCGATGGACAAGATTTCCCCGCTGGCCGCCCCCATCACCCTGAATACGGAGGGGGGCCAGTAACGAGCCCTCGGCGCGGTCAGGATCGCCAGTGACAAGCTGAAGAGTGGGGAAATCGAAACAATCGTCATGCCGGAGACTCCGAGTGCGATATCAGTTCGAGAACTCTGCATGGACCAAGGTTACAATTTTCATTGGAGAACCGGCAGGGCACCGCTCCTATCGCTGGCCCAGGGAAGAAGGTTGGATCTCTCAGTCGAAGGCAAGACCCCATATCTCGCAGTGGAGGGCAGAGGGGCCTCGGGCCAAGTAGACTAGGCAGCTCCCGCAGGCCCGCCTGGGCTTGAACGGTGGGCGCGCGTGAAGATCGGCGCGAGGTCTAGCCTGAACGATCCTGGCACGATGGGGTGCCCCCCACTCCAGGCGATCAGGCACCGCGCAACCCTTGAGCTGCACTCGCGGAAGGTGATGGCGGAAGACTCTTCGGGAGCCTTGAGACGGGGGCCAATGCAAACGGGGGCCAGCCAGAGCGCCCGATCTTGCGGGGCCCCGCAGGGCCCCGCAGGGCCAGGGTCGCATCGAGCCGGGCTTGGCCGCAGGATGTAGCAGGATCCTGCAGGATCCTTTGCATGGTCCTGGGCTCGGGCGCAGGATCTCGCAGGATTCTGCAAGGCCTGACTGACCCTGGTCTGGATTGACCCGGGTCAGAAGACCCCCGACTTCCTACGCGAATGGCAAGCTGGACATTCAGTCGGACGGCGCCGACAGACTTCTGGCCACGGACGAAGCAGCTGCACCGACGTCTGATGCACTCACCCACTTCTACTACGAGCCCCACGAACCGACGAGACTTGGACGGACGAACATGGACACGGGTCTCGTTAGCAGAAATTTCTCGTTGGCGCCAATGCCCGACCGCGCCCGCGCCGCCGGCGCGCGACGCCCAGACCGAAGGGCGGACGAGGCCGCGCCTCGTCGCTCGACGGCGACGCCCGCCCCAGGCGAAGAAGAGGTCGCCGGGGCGGCGCCTGAGGGACCAGGAGCAGCGGAGGTAGTCGACGACCACGGCGACGACCCCATGGAAGAAGCAGGGCCCGAGGGAACGACGAAACACGCACGCCTCCAGCGCGAGGCCGCTCCCCAGCAGCATCCGCTCACACATCGGCATAAGAATCCGTTCCGTTCCACGCGGCAGCGAGCGAGGACGTTGAGGACGCAACGGAGGCAGGAGAAAAACAAGGCCTACAAACAAATTAGACCATACCCTGAGCCGACCAGGTTCGGTGGCCTGTACACCATGGATCACTCGTTTGCGGCTGACGAGCTATCGAGGGGACTCCACGGGGAAGCCTCGCGCGCGAGACCACGCGACCGGCGCGCGGGATTCCTGGGAAGCCAGGGCACTCACGCAAATCGGCAGAGCACGCGGTCGACTTTCTCGCGAACCTGAGGGCGCCAGCCGAGAAGCTCGACTGCATCGATGCGGACGGGGCGCCCGAACTCGAGAGGGCATGCAAGTCACTGAACGCGCACCCTGAGCGAGTCCACGACGGCTCACGATTCCACGCAGCCCGACACCAGGAAGCAGGACTCGGTGGCGGAGAGAGCCAACGCTATCGTGCAGGACCATTCTTATGACGGCAGGTTTACCAGCTCCACACCGGGCACTTGCTGCCCCCATTTCTGCTTGTGCCCCAATCCGCAGGAGAAGGGGGCCGACGGATCAGCGTGGGCAAAGAGACACGGCGCATCCTTCAATGGGCCTTTTTGTGCCGTTCGGTTTCGCCGCGCCGTGCTTGCCGTCTCTTGCGTCTCGCATTCAGCAACCAAAGACTGGCCCCTGGACGAGAGTCGGCATCTACCTGGGCGTTGTTCATTATGCGGGGGGGCGAGTAGGATCCGATCAATATTGCAACTTGCATACCACTTGACCAGTTGGACGGACTCAATTGCAAGACCAGCATGAAGAAAGATGGGCGGGGACCTATCGTGGAGAGGTCGGAACAGATTTGGACTGACATAGGCGTCAAGGCGGCGGTCCAAGCAGGACAGGGCTTGATCGTTGACAACAAACCTCTGGGAGCTACTGTTCATTTTCCGTTGATGAAAACCGAATGATCTTGCGTCTATAACGACACATTCGGTCGATATGGGAGACCTGCTTTCCGGAGATTAAGTCGCCGACAGGAAGCCGAAGAAGCCCCCGGGCGGCAGCCAGTCGCCAGCGGGGGGATTCGCATCGTCGAGCGGGCCAGTTGGAAGCAAAGTTGAGGTTGAGATACCACCGCCTCTTGCCCATGACGAGGGAGCAGGAGATGCGGCTGTGGACGCGGCGGGAGAGGACCTGACGGACAACGAAGGACCCTCCGGACCTCCTCCTGCCCCACCGCTGCCTGCGGGAGCTAGGCGGAGAGCTGCGCGATTCATCGGCGCCAGGGGTGGCTCGTTGGCTGAGAAGGCGGTTACTCTCGCAAGACAATCCAAGTTCTTAGCTGCCCCCGAGAGGGGAGAGCCCAAGCTCGAACACATCACGGCACGAGCCACCCAGAATCTGCAGACGGGCGAGCACTTCGAGCGCAGCGTCGTCACAGTGGGCAAGTCTCGCGAGGAGCTCAGTCTGCCTCTGCCACTGACGGGCAGGAACAAGACGACACAGATTCGCGCGGTTTTCTATTGCGACCCGCGATATCGGACCCCCGAAGCCGCGCCGACAGATGACCCTGTGCATGGAAAGGCATGGCTGAAGAGGACTCAGAAGGATTCGACGAAACCAGCCGTTCATCCAGATCGGCGGTGGAAGATGGGAGGCCCAGCTAGGGCGAAAGCGATTGCCGAGTTCAAGGCAGAGGGAAGGGAGTTCCATGGACTTGAGGGCCCGGGACCGAATGCCGATCTGCAGCAGGGAATCGGGATCACCATGCCGCGTCCACCGGTCAAGTGCGCCGTGTCGGCCGCGGGCGAGAACCCCCCCGTCCGCCGTCGCGTCCGGCGACTATGTCAACGGCGCTGCGGCACGACAATAAGAACAATCGGAAGTCGGATGCAGACATGGTCACTGACGAGGTCACCCTTGACGGCGCGACTGGCATGGGCATTGATCCCAGTTCCTATCCTGGAGACAAGGCCGCATAGGACCCAGCGGGCTCGACGCGGGGCGGCCGCTGGGAGGCGCTGCGCCCCTCGCATGCCCTGGAGGCTTCAAGATGCGAGTAGCCTTTGGTGCCGGGAGAAAGAGCCAGCACTACGACCACGCTACAAGCCCGGCACGAAAAATTGTGATCAATGTGACGGATCAGATCTTTCTATTATACCCTCCAAGTGGGTCGCGGACATGTCCAGCGCTGCTTGCGTCGCCAGACCGGCCACTAAGGATGAGGCGGCGAACAGCGAGAGGGCCACCGCTGCCTTGAAGGCAGAGTGGGATAGAGTACGCGAGATCAACACGTTGGACGAGAGCAAGGTAATGGAGTTGAGTCACGTCCTAGAAATGATGGGGGGCGATATTTTCCACATTGCTCGACTCTTCGCCATTCTCGCCGAGGAGAACGCCGAGCTCCCAGAAGGGCACAAAGACGGGAAGTTCAAGCGGCGCGTTGTCTTCGACGGATCCGACGTCATCGATCAAGACAAAAACGTAGCACTATTTCAGGAATTCTCTTCTTGTCCTGCGACGACGCTGGCGTAGAGCCGCCGATACCTTCGGGCCATTCCCAGGACGTGATATTCAGCGGGCGGATGCACGCAAAGCGCATGCTCAGTCGGCGCTGGGAGGAACGCCCACATGGGTTAGGCTACCGAATGAGGCATGGCCAGAGAGCTGGGCAGGTGCGCACGACCCAGCTTGTCCTTTGCGATTAGCGTTACACGGTCACCCCGACGCTGGGGGATATCGGGAGAAGCACTGCGAGGCGCACGTGGTGTCTGAGGGTTACGAGCCAATATCGTCGTGGCGCAGCTGTTATTACCACCCAGTGCTGATGTTCTTCCTGGCCGCATATACGCGGCTGATTTCGACTTGGCCGGCTCAGCCGGTAACGCACAGAGAGGTTGCGACCTCATCTTGCTCTTTGGAAACCGCACCAAAAGGTATCGAGATGGACCCGCCTGCGCCGGCGGAGCGATGCTTGGGGTGCGAACATCGACTCTCTGAGAGATGGATTTATTGGCAGGGCGAAGATCCTACCGCGCTGCCATCAGAGCCTAATTGGCGCTCTGTCGTTCGGCGCATCACCTTGGACTATGACACATGGGAGGAACTTGAGGACCTAACGGACCCTCCGGGAGCAAGCCGGGAAAGGATTTATGCTGACGTTTTGGGAGGTGCTTTGGGCCCTAGGAATATCACGACGCTGTTGTTTTATCGATCCAGGCGAGGATGCAGACTGTCCGGGGGGTGTTAAGAGACTCGCTGCTCCCTGCTGCCCCGAGGTGCAACCACCCGCGAATGGGAACCTCAGATGCTGCTTTGCGCCCGCTGGACCAGCCGAAGTGACCGCTGATTATGCTAGCGACACCGAGGGATAGGTGCCCAGAGAGCCCTACGTGCCGGGGCCGAATCGAAAAGAAAGGCACAGGTGATGGAATATGACATGGAAGACTTCTTCACGTCATGCGTCAAGCTCTACGCGGCGTTGACAGATGCAAACCAGAGACGCACCCGCTAGCTGGTGCCCCTTACGGCCTTGCACTGACGAGCTCAGAGGACGGGCAGGGTGGCCCCCGAGGAGTAGGGGTCCATCCAGCCGAGGAGGCAATAGCAGAATGTTTAGGGGTTGACGCTAATGTGGGTCTTGATGACAAACTACCAGCTGTCGGTGGGCACCCGGTGGTGCATGCTGGAACTCCGAACCCCCGACCGCCAATTCCATCTGGAGTGTTTCAGCCGATAGCAGCAAAGGTGCCAATGAAGATCTTCTATGGCGCAAGAGTAGCCAGATACCACTTGTTCCAGGCAACGTGCACGCTGGCATCTTGCGGTACTAAGTGGACCGAAAAGCAGGACACTGATATCTTCCGCTTCATATGCTACATCCAGGCAATACTACGCTACCGCATGGTGTCTGGGGTCGGCGACGGGCACGCGGACGCCCGGTTAAAGCAGTACGCGGATGCAGACCTGGCCAGTGACATCCGGGCACATCGGAGCACGAGCGCCAATATCCAGAGACCGCGGGGGCCCAGCACTCGGGCCCTGCAGAGCTGCAACTCGAGATGTCAGACCACCACCTCACAGTACCCTCGAGCAAAGATTGTCTCGGTGGATGAGGCAGTTCGCAGAGAGCTAATGCACGCACTGCCGCTATGGGAACGTCTGCACGGAAGACCGCCAAAGGATGAGCTCATCGGGAAAAACCAGGCAGTCGCGAAGGTCTGCAAGGCCAGAGGATCGCAAAAGCTGATGCACTGGCCGCGGACTCACCGAATTGGCGCAGCAGCCGCGGCGGAACAATTTGCGAGAGGCATTATCGACCAGGCGCGTTGCCCGACATAGGACCAGGCAGCCGACGGCACGAAGAGATTTGAACGGCCCCCCTCCTGGGCCAAAGTGATTTACCTGATTCAAGCGCTGGAATCCACTGCCCCCCTGCGGCGAGGCAGTTGCATGGGGGGGGCGCAGGGGGCACGGCGTTCACACGGTTTGGAGGAACTCGTGAATTCAGTTGGGGTCGGGATTGATATGCCTCGAAGAATTCGCGCCCACCCGAATCGCAATCATCTGGTATATCTGCGGACCGCTGACATTTTGGTTTCCGTCGCCGCTTCCCCCCGCGCTCCCATCTCCTTTCTCCATCTCCTGGACGGGGTCGACGGCGGCCGCGGCTCCGGCGGAGGAGCGCCCCCTTCCTCCGCCCCCTCACCCCTCGCCCCTCTTGCGCCCCTGCCCCACCATCCGTCGCCCAACCTCGCCCCCGCGCCTCGCTCCAAGAATGGCAAGTGATGGGGCCGCGCGCCCGCGCCCGCATTGCATCGCCCGTTCGATATCCGGGCACGGCGAACCAGCAAAGTAGAGGGCGCGGCCACTGCAACGGTCGGGGCGCACTCCAAGCGCGGGCTGCGCCGGCCGCCAAACACAGTCGCAGCGATAACCTGAAAAGGTGCCGGCGCCCGCGGCAAGGTCCGCCACCGCGCCAGCGTTGCGGTCCGAACGGCGACGCTTCGAGCTATGCTTGCTCAGGCGCCCGGGGCATGTGACACCTGTCATGTTGTCGGACTGGTGACGGGCCTTCTTGGAGGGCCCCTCGGAGCCCGCGGGGGCGGCCTTGGCGCCGCGTTCCACGGTGGTTGCCGTGGGCGAAGATTGCGCGCATTCGCTTTCCCCCCCAGCTGGGGGCGTCGACTTCGGTTCCGGTTTGGCAGAGTAGGGGCACCTTCGAGGTGGCGAGCGTTTACCCTGTCAAAATACACATTTATACTGTGCAGCTAAGGGGGAGGGGGCCAGCCACAAGAGGGGGTCGGGCGGAAGTCTCCATCAGGAGTCTTGAAAAACCACGCTCTTTTCACGACATTCGCTGGGGCCCAGTCGCCCGAAGTTGTTCGAATCACGATTCACCGTCGAGACGAGGCGAGCAGCACTCAAAGCCGGCGCCGCAAGTGCCCGCAACCTGTGCCACGGAGCTCGCCACATTATTCAAGTTATCGTGGAAACCCGCACACTGCCGCGTGGAAGATTTCTGGCCCGAAGGGCCTTCAGCCTGCTTCAACGAGGGAGGGAGGGAGGGAGAGGATATTTAAACCCATTTGACACCACCCCTTATGGCTAGCCCACTCACCCCCATGAATTGACTGTCTGATTGTAAGAGGAAAGAGAGAGGGAGGAAAAGCGGCAGCGGCATGGCTCACGTCCTGCTGCGCAATCGCGTGCGGTGCGAGCTCGAAGGCTTGCCCACGGGCTCACTGGTGGTGTCCCTCTGCGAGCTATAGATCGAGACCCCGTCGTCCTTCAAGTGCTTCAGGCGCGTGATCAACGCCTTGGCCAGGGTGTACTCGCCGCGTCGGAGGCCTCCAGCGCGAACGTCAGCTGCGTCGCCGGCTCGCGCCAAAACTGGCGGCCTGCACTCACCACGTCCTTGGGTAGCTCGGACCTGCGCCTGATGAGCGCGCGCACCTTCGTGTACCTGCTGAGAGCCCCAAGCGTCTTCCACCGCCCGCGCCTACGCGCTTCCTCGAGGCCCCCGCCGGCCGCGACGAAGTCTGCCGCCGCGGCGTGGCGGATCCCGCGGGGGGGCCCCATGCGCTCGAGGTTGAGCTCGCCAAGCAGCTTGGCCCAGGATCTCCCGAAGCTGCCCTGGCTCACGGGCAGCGCCAGCTCGTCGTCCGAGATGACCGCGGTCAGCACCTCGATGATCGCCTTGCTCACGTTCATCTTGAGCTCGACGCCCTGGTCCGAGCCCGTCTTCACCTTCTCGCCTCGTTCGCGCCGCCCCAAAATCAGCGCGGTGCGACCCTCTGCATCCACGCTCACGTCACTCTTGCGCAGCTGGCCCCAGTCCTGCTCGCGCAACCAACCATCCAGCTGCATGAGCGCGGCCGAGCCCTCGATGATCTGCCCCCGCTCGAAGAAAGCCCTGATTATGACACCCATGGCCTCCATCGGGATGGGCTCGCCTTCCCCGCCGAAACCCATGCGCCCCCAGCTTTTGAGGGCCCTGGCGGCGACGGGCAAATGATTCCTATGGTTTCGAAAATGTGCATGAAGCCATTGAAGAGGTAGCTGGCCTTCATGTAGCTGGCCCGCTGCACGTAGCACATGTCCGCGATGTACCCGGTCAGCGCCCTGTCGCGCTCGGCGACGGTGGCGAAGGGGTAGCCCCCGCGCTGCACGTCCACGAGGAACTCCTTCACGACCCCCTCGTACTGCACGTTCGCGTTGTCGTCGACCGCGTGGGTGACCAGCCTATTGTTGAACTTCAGGGGGGCCTCGGGGGCGACCGCCCAGGCGAGCTCGCCTCGCTTTTTCAAGGGAGGCGGCTTGGGCCCTCTCGGAGCGGACGCCGCCCTCTGGGTGCTCACCAGAATGATCACCAGTGAGAGCGTCCAGCGCCCCCTCGTCGTCGTAGCCTTCGAAGCCAATGGAGCAGCCGCTTGGGAGTGCATCTCGCAGTGCGCCCCTCTTTCGTCGCCGCGGACGCCCCCAGACCCACCTGTCGCGACGGTCCGTCGGCCACGTTCACCTCGGAGGGGACCCAGCGAAAGTACGGTTTCAGGCGGCATACGAGCTGCACCACTCCCGCCATCCTCGCTGGGTGCAGCAATGCCCGCGCCGAACTCCTCCCCTTGCTCAAAACGCCAAGGCTCACCATGGAATCCGTCATGATGAGGACCTTCGACTTCCAGGCCCGTGAGGTTCTCGAAAGATGACGTAGTAGCGTTACTATCGCCCTCAGCTCCAGCACATTCCTGTGTTCCGACCGCCGCCACCGGCCCTGAAACAACAGATGCCACTTCTGCTCGTCCAGCCAGGAGTCCTGCGGCGGAAGCTGCTGTGCCCTGGCCTTCACCACTCTGGGAAGCCCATGTCGTAGCCTGACCTGTGCCCCCGAGGGCACTTGCTCCCAGCTCGGCTCCACCTCCTTCAGGATCTGGGCGTACGCCTCGCAGAACAGGATCGGGTAAGGACAGGCGATCTTCGTCCACTTGGTGCCGCTTGGCGCGTTGCCCCGCAGCTCGCGGTGCACCTGTCCCGTCCTTGAACATAGCCCTTTTCTGCCCTGGGAACGTCGTTCCAGCACTTGCAAGGCCCTGCAGTTGGTGACCAGGGTCGTCGGCTTCTTCCACTCCTCCCCGTACTGGCAGTAGTCGAAGTTTATCCTGGCGACCTCGCCCTTCGCCAAGAGCTCGAGCATCGGCGGGAAGAGCCACATGAGGCTGGACTCGGGATTCTCGATCACGAAGTAGATGCCCTCCCTGATACAGAAGAGTGCCACCTGCACCGCCACCATGCACAATGTAGATCCTACCTCGGCTTTGTCCGCGTCGTCCTGCGCCAGTCCTGGTAGTCCCCAAGGGTACTCGGCTGTGCGAAGGGCGAGGCGTCGAGCCCGTGAGAAGGTAGCGCATGGAGGTGCCATGTGTATCCACCACCACCACCACCGCCAGCGTAGACGTCGGAAGAGCCGCTCGAGGTTCGCGACGCGGAGCAAGTCGAACTCGCTGCCCTTCATCACGCCCCAAGCCTCCCCCAAAGAAAGAGATATCGCGAGGACCGCCTGCAGTAACCTTTTGCTGCCCGCGAACAGCTCCAGGAAGCCCGGCCGCCCCATCTCTGGGCGGATCGCGTTGTCCTCCTCCTCGCCTTCGGCGCCCACCTCCTGCTCGATGTCGGCGCAGGCCCGCGCCGCCTGTATCGTCCACGACTGCAGCGCTCCACGGCCGGTCTCCGCCCTGATCTCGTCGGCGGAGGCTTCCGCGACCGCCGCGGCCTCGTCCGACGCGTCCGCCATGTAGACCTTCTCCAGCCACGGCGCCTCCAAGTCCGCCTCCAGGTACACGCGTAGCGCCGTCAGGGCCTGCAGCTCGCTCCGCGCATCCACGTCCGGCTGCTGCCACTCGGCGGCGGCCGCACCCTCGAAGCCGTTCATCCAGCGGTAGGTCGCGTCTAGTATAGAGAAGGCCGCCCTGTCGGTCATGATCGCCCAGGTCCACAAGCCAACCAGACTGCTGAGGGCGACTGGGGGCACTCGGCCCAGGGTCACCACCGCTTCGGTTGCCAGCACCATGTCCTTCATCTTGCCCTGGACCACGCGTAGCCGGCAGGGTCTCGGCCCGATGCTCAAGCCCATGCCCCTGGCGAGGCCCTCGCCCCAGTCTTCCTTGTGCACTGGCAGCCCCTGCGACTCGAGGTGCGCCTTCACCCTGTCCTTGTCGATCGTCAGCTCGCCCCCCTCCTCGGCGCGCAGCTTCAGGCCGATGTAATCGTCGATGTACAGCAGCAGCATCAGCTGCACCTTCTCGAAAGACGGGGTCGGGCGCCCGCATGTGATCTGCGCCGGGTTGATGTCCGCCAGGCTCTCCAGGGCGTTCGACAAGCAACTGCGCGCCAGGAACACCGCCCAGCTGGACCCCATCACAGGCGACATGGCTCCAAGTCCAATTTCGCGCTCGTCGGGCTTCGGCATAGAGATCCCTCGGCTGAGGGCGTGCTCGTAGATCTGGAGCGGCGCCACCTCGGGCAGTGCAAAATACTCCGCCAAGGAGGGTGGCCACCATAGCCGGTAGAACCAGTCGGGGATATCGCCCTGAAAGGAGAGGAGCCGCCGCCCATGTAGGATCGGCTCGTCCAGCTCCAACAGCGCCAGGGATGCGGGGCTGCCCAATGGTGCCCACGGCGGGTCCCTGAACAGGAGGTTCACGCGCTTGCAATCCCAGACCAGCCGACTCTTCTCGATCGACGCTGCGCCTTCGCCCAGGTTCTTGACCATTGTGAAGATCCCGACGCGCTCTCGCACGTTCCTGACGTAGCCGACCATTCCCGAGCGAAGCATTCGACGTGTGAGCTCGAGCCTGTTTTCCGCCTGGCGCCAGCCCAGGTCGGTGTAGCCCTTGGTGTTCTCGTGGCGGACCCAGTCGATCTGGCCCACCTCCCTGATCATCTCGTTCGCATAGTCCTGGAGGTAGGCCCCCGCCGTCGGTGACAGGCGTTCGGCGTTCGATGCTGAGGCCCCTCGTGCACGAAGGGGGAATCGAGACCTGCTTCGCCACCAATGGGCACATGTCCCCCTTGGCCAGCGGCTTGGTCGTCCTGCTCGTTTTCGTCTGCGTCCTCGTACTCGTGTAATCCGATGTGCCTCCTCCCCCCAGGCGGCCGATCACCGCCCTGCCGTCGTCGATGGTCCCCCAGCACTCCGAGGCGGCGTGCCGGTCCCACAGATCGTTGATGATGGCGGTGTGTAACGGGGTCGCTGTCCTCCACTCCCGCCAGTCCCTCCTCCTCTTCAGGATTAGGGCCCCCTGCCCCGGGTGCCCCGCCGCCAGCCCACAGATGGCCGCCGTCGCCTTCTGAACTCGGGCGAGCGTCAGCTGCAGCTGCCTCTCGCCCAGGCCCTGAGAGGTAGGCCGGGCAGAAAGCGGGCAGGGCAGGATGGGTAGCGTTCGCAGCGGGTCGCGCCCCCTCTCGCCCATCATCTTCGCAAGTTGGGGCCGCCAGGTGACCTGCACCCCGACGCGAGAAAAAGGTGTCGTTGTAGTGGAGGTCGGGCTCGACGACGCCCAGCTCTGACCTGAAGAATTCGGCCCCGACTCCGAGGTAGAACACCCACGGAGCCGCGACCAGGCACCAGCCCGCCACCTCGAAGGTCCGCGAGCCCCCAGGAGATTGAAAGGCGGCGAAGAAGCCTAGCAGGAGACTCCCCCACCAAA
This sequence comes from Prorocentrum cordatum, assembly GCA_963575745.1. NCBI lineage: Eukaryota > Dinophyceae > Prorocentrales > Prorocentraceae > Prorocentrum > Prorocentrum cordatum. The sequence goes on along the minus strand of CAUYUJ010014266.1, from coordinate 275,936 downwards.
GTTGCGGCCCAACGCCTCGAGCGCGCGCTTGGCCAGGACTTGCCACGGGAGCCCAGGCCGCAACCTATTCGCGCCCCCCGCCGAGCTGCCGCCCGTCGCGCCCTGCAGGTGCTTAACGATGGTCGCCCTCCGCTTCAGCTTCTGCGTCACCTCGTCGTCGGCCTTCATGTTGGAGCTCGTGGCCCCCGTCCACCTTGAGGTACTCGTCGGCCAGCGCCCAGTCCACCTTGGAGCGCCACTTGCCGCCGCTCTGCTGACCCTTCGGCCTCTGCCAGTCGTTCATGCATTTGACGTTCTCGTAGGCCTTCCAGATCGCGTAGAGCCTGAGGCAGGTCAGCTCCGCGGCAGGGCTGTCGATGAGCTGCTCGCGCGCACCCTCCGCCATCATGCGGCCCAGCACCATCGCCAACATCGTAACCTCGCTGCTGATGCTGGATCGCTGCAACTCCTTCAACCGCAGCCACTCGATCAGCTCCACCTTGGCCGCGCGCCCCGAACGGCACAGCTTGTGGAGGACGTTTGGCGCCACCCTCGTTCTCACTCCTCCCACTTGAGCCATGCGCACGTGCTTGAACTTCTCGAGGGTAGCGAGGAGCCCGTCGCGTGGGTTGCGGCTCTCGTCCTTTAGCAGCTGGATTCGGCCCTGCAGCTCCTCGTCCTGTTGGCCGATCTGCTCCCGCGAGCCCATGGTGTCGATCGACCTCGCAGGCGAGCCGGTTCCAATAGTGGCCCGCGTCGAGTCCTGCTTCGCCGTCTCCTCATGCTCGTTCAGCTTCGCGATGAAGGCGTCGATCTGGGACGTCGTCGGCTGGGCGCCGCCATCACTAGAGCCATGAGCTGCCTCAGGGCTGGGCGGCCCCGCATCAGAGGTCCGATCCGGTCCACCCGAGCGCGATCCCGAAGTCTGGGTACCCTGCGGCGGGCTCCTCGCCGGGTTGTGGATGGCTCCCGCGAGGTCGCTCACCGCGCGGTGCAGGGCCTGTTGCTGGTTGGCCAGCTCCGCGAACAGCCGCCTGGGGCTGGGCTCGTCGTCTGAGTCCGCCACATGCGCCCCCATCATCACGTCCTCGTCGTCGCTCGCGACCGAGCCCTGTTCCGAGTCCGAGTCCCCCGTGCTGCCGCCATGCGACCAGGCCCACAGCAGGTATCCAACGACGACCGTCCCTCCAGCCGCCGCGATGATGTACTCCAGGTCCCCCGACTCGCAGTACTCCCAGACGGTGTCGAACAGGGTCTGCACGTCCTCGACCGTCTCGTAGATCGACTTGGCCCCGTCACAGGCCGCGCGGAACACTGAGCCGAGGCGGAAGAAGCGCCACAGCCTCCAGGCGAGAAACGAGATGGCACTCCACGATCCCCAGCTCCTCTTTGCCCACAGCGCCGTGAACACGTTCCCGATGCCACCCGCCAGCCAGGAGACGAACCCGCTGCGAGCCCCCTTCTTCTTCTTCGGCGGGGGCCTCTTGCCTCCTTTCATCTTCGCATTCTCGTCCTCGACCTCGACCCGCGCGATCGCTCGCTCGGCAGCCGTGATGAGCGAGTCCCGTTGCGCAACTGAGACGCCTGGGTTTTCAGTCCACTCCACCCCTACCACGGGCTTCGTCAGCACCCTCCTTTTGCCCCTCACGTCGATCATCACGATGCGGTTGTTCGGATCGGACGCGGCCCACGTTCCAGGATGCTCGGCCCCGACCTTCGCGACCAACAACATCACGACCCCTGTGGGTCTGGAGGGGCTGCGCACGTAGATGCGATTCCACCTCGCCCACGGCGCCATCGGGAAGCTCGAGGCGTTCGTGCCCTTGACGATATCCTCCTCCTCGGCGGGCCCCGCGTCGGCGCCCGCGTACCTCTCGTGGAAACCGCCCTCGGCGAGCCAGCGCGGCAGCTCCTGGAAGCAGATGATGGCAAGGGCGGCCAACCACCCGCGCGTCGCGGTCCCGACCGGCGCGCGCCACGCGCGGGGCCAGGAAGCAGGCTGATGTTTCGGTTCGGCGGGCACTGGGCTCGCTGGAGCCCTAACCTTCTCGAACCGAAAAAGCTATGAGCAACAGGGATAGATCAGGCTGCAAGGGCAAAAACCTTAGGGTTTTTGTTAATCGCACCAAGGCCGGGCGCGATTAGCGAAAACCCGAGGCTTTTTGACGATTGTAGTTTACACGCGACGCACGGCCCCGACTCCCTAGATAGCACATAAAAGATTGTTTGAAAACATGTAGATCAAGGTGCGATATGCGTTCTCTCGGCTCGCCCTCGGGGGCGCTTTGCGCGCGGGCGAAATGCGCAGTTCGCGCGCCCAGCTGCGCGGGCGCCGCGCGCAACCAGCTGGAGCAGCGCCCGGGCGGGCGCCCCCGCCGACATCCCCGCCGGTCACGGAGGGGGCCGCGGGCAGGGAGAACAAAGGCGCGGGCGCCTGGGGGCGATGCGCGACGGGGGGGAATGGGCGCGAGAGGAGGGGCGGCGACGGGGCCGGGGGATGAAAGGGCGAGGAGGGGAGGGGGGGATGAGCTCAGGAGGAACTGCAGCATCGGCGCCAGCATCACGAGGACGAGGGCAGCGCGGGGGGCAGACGGAGGCGGGATGATTTGCGCATGGCCGCAGGGGAGGAGGGGCGGCGAGGGCGCAGAGGGGGGTCGCGCCGGGCGGGCAAGGGCGAGGAGGAACGCCGCTCAGCGGCGGAAGGGGACAGGGGAGAATGACTAGGCGGAGGAGGGGCATGATGAGGAGGGCGGGAGTCGGACAGGCACGAGGAGGGCGAGGCGAAGGGGGGGGGGCATGGGGGGGAGGAGGGCGACGGTGCTCGAGGGCGGGGCAGGCGCGAGCTAACGCTCACCTGGGCGGTGTTCCGCGCGCCCGTGCGCCACCGCAAAACAGAAGTGACGGCTGCAGAGCAAGGTCGCCAGGGTCGTCGTGCGCGGCGCGCGCCCAGGCCAAACGCTCGATCCCACAGCGCCCCCCTGCGTCGCGTTGACACCGCCCGTCTTCGCCAGACCGAGCATGCACAGATTCGCTGAATATGCGTTTTAATGTTTGCCGCATGGCCCCCTCTATAGTAACAGACCCACGTTGGAATCTAACTCAAACGGTTGCCCCAACGCTCTGGATTGCAAGCGGCCGCGAATATTACATGGACTTGCTTGTTTTTCGACGGCGAAGATGCCCTCCCCATCAAGTCCGGGCCGAAATCATCTTGTGACGGGCGAGGAGATCGCCGGCAAGGAGGCAGCGAAGAAGCCAATGCGCCCTAATAGGGGCAAACCAAGAATGGAGGCAAAACCCCGAGTGAGCACGACCGGCGATTGGGAATCGGAGCACGCCGCTACGGGGGCGCACCTCGCTTACGCCGAGGATTCCATTGCCGGCGGGGCCGACGCGACGCCAGCTGCGGGAGGCCCGAGAGGAATGTCCGATTATCCCAAGAGGCTCTGCTTGGAATTTTGCCGCGGACCGAACCGCAGGCTGGGCCGACCAGAGAACACGGTACATCAGAATTGCGACCAGACCCCTCCGTTTGCCCAGACTGAGGGGGCATCGCCCTCCTCTTCGCCCCCTCTTATTTTCCTCATCCTCTCCCTGGTCCTCCTCTTCATCCTTTTTCTTTTCCTAATGATCCCCCTCGTCGTCCGCCCTGTTCTCCTTTTCTCAACCCACGGGCGCGGGGCGTGCGCGACGCCGTCAAATCACACGAACCATACAGATAATACACGCACACAAAGACAATAGAGATGGGGTGGGCATGTGAAAGGAGGGCGCGTCGTTGCCATGTCGCATGCGCCCCACTCGCGCGCGATCTGATGCCAAGGCGGCAACTGCATCTACGGCAAAACGCCAATGCAGCTAGCTGACAGACGGGAGTTGTCTCTAGGCCTGGGCCCATTTGCTCAATCCCGCGCGGAAGCAATCCTTCGGCGCCACATGCACTGCGCCGCTACTACACGCAACCCTGCACCGACGCAGCGCATCAAGCACGCTCGCTAGACCCGACCGCCTCAGCAAGGCAGCGCCAGACAATGTCTGCACGGCTTGCTTGAGCTCGGTGGCGTTGTGGCGGCCCACATTGCCGACTCGGCGCAGCGCGTTCTCGACGCGCCTTTGCAGCGATTCGGCGCCATTGCCCCCCGCCACGAGCTTGAAGCAGAGCTCCGTCTCATGGACAGATTGGGTTTTGCCGCGCCAATGGCGGCGCAACATGGCAGCCGTCTTCCGCGCCAGCTTGCTCCTCAGCAGCCTCGTGACGGGCGTGGACACCTTGTTCTGGTGGTTCACCCCAGACAGGGGAGCCACGCCGATCTCCTCGGCCGCGGAGTGGAAGGCGCGCGCGTCGTCTGGGGCCAGCGCGGCGCCAGGACCCACGGCGCCGACCAGATGGCCGCGAACCTCATCGAGGGACTCAGGGCCGCCAGAGCCCCGCTTCGCCGAGGAGTGCCTCGCTTTCAGAGCCTTAGCCGCCCACTGCTTGGAGAACCTGCCCTTGTGCGCGAGCACGCGCCCCTCGTGGCTTCTAGCACCGCCTCGCAACTTCTTGGAAGCCATGCGGGAGCTGTCTGGCTCGACCACCTCGTCTTTGAAGATTGTCTCGAGGGGCGCTCTCCACCTCCGTGCACGCCAGGGCTACCTTGTGGGCGTCATAGAAGGTTTGCACTATGTGCACAGTGCCACGGATGGTATCGCCCTTCCCGCGCACAAGCTGAGCTGCTGCGTCGTTGGGCGCCTTGCATCCCAAGGCATAGGCGGTACGCGGGCACATGCTGTAGTCGCGGTCGTTGCTACTAGAGTCGTACCGATGGAACGGCGTGAAGGCCGCGTCAGGTTTGGCCAAGCGCGGGCGACCGCACTTCGCCCCCATGCACCTGAAGCCCTCCCCCTACTTGACACTCTGCTCGCCGCACTGCCAGCAAGCGAACGACTTCGCCTCGCACCTGCCCGGGATAACGCCCGCCTCCACCAGCATCTTCCCCGCGGCGTTCTGGCTCAAACCGACGATCTCCTCGAACGAAGGCTGCTCCACACCACGCAGTATGGATCGTGTCGGGAGCGGCGGATGTGGCTTCTCCGCCGCAGGTCAGGCCGCCCAGGTGGAACTTCGAATTCGCGCGGCAAGCCTTCTCGCCGCGACTGGCGGCGCCCTTGCCGATGGTCTTCAACGCCTTCGTTGGCTTCGCCTGGACGGCACGGCTGGCGACGCCCTTATCGCCCTCGTCGGCTTCGCCTTGACGGTGCGGTTGGCAGCGCCCTTGCCGATGGTCTTCATCACCTTCGCCGGCTTCGCCTTGACGATGCGACCGGCGGCGCCCTTGCCATTCGTCTTCACGTTCTTCATCGGTTTCGCCCTGGAGGCGCGACTGGCGGCGCCCTTGCCTGCCGCCGCCACGCGCTTCCTTGCGCCCGCCGTCTTGAGATACCACTTCCGAGCGAGCCGAGGCACGGCCGCGGGGCGGTAGCGGTCGCGGCTAGCCCTGAAGCGGCTTGAGCCAACTGGCAATTCAACAAACAAGCGCTGAACAGCTGAATGTACCAACTAAAGCGCTGATATCACGAACACGTCAATGCCTCCGCAGAGAGACAGGTCACGCCGAGCGCAGGAGAGGACATGCGAGGAGGGCGGCGATGGACGAGGAGGAGGAGCGAATCGGTGACGCGGGAACGATGAGCGAGGGGCGACAGGGCGGGGCTACACTGTTCAAAACTGACTTGTGTTTCCTCCGTCTCAAGGTCCCGCCTTCAGCGGAGCAAGACTACGCGCGTTCCCAAGCGCGTGCACTCGCATTACTACCGCGCTCTTGAAGCAGTCAGGAGGCAGCAAGTCGCGGGGCAAACCGACCCCCTGCTGCGTGCACGTGGCTACCCTGCACGCGAACTCGAAATGAGGCCCGTCAGGGCTCGTCGACTGCGTCGGCTTCGTCGTCGGAGGCCCACGCAACATCGGCGAAGTAGCGGTCAACATCATCGCCGGTCTCCTCGTCGCCCTCCAGCATATCGTCGTCCGACGGGCACGCCGTGGAGGACGTCTCGCTGGCATCGACGCCACCACCCTCGTCGCTGTTCGAATCGAGCAGGGACGAGTCCATATCATCGGAGTCCGCTTCGGTGTCCTCGTCGATGCTCTGGTCGCCATCGCGAAAGCTTTCGTCGTCGTCCTCGTCCTCCTCGTCCCAATCGAAGTGGATGGCGGGCGGCGCTCCCAAGTCGGGCTGCATGGCGCCGAGGATGCACTGCTCCAACAGCGGCCAGTAGTCTCCCGTGCCCAGCATGTGCATGAGGCAGCCGTTGCACACGCTGGCGGCAGGCAGCGGGAAGCTTGCGGCGGGGGGGCAGCGTGCAACGTAATATCCTAGCACATTCACGGGGGGCGGGCCTCTGCCCCCACAGAGAAAACCCAATTGCAATGCCGCCCCAACACCTTCGCCCACTGAACTGCACGGCCATGGGGGCCCGTTGGATTGCCTTGCAGAGCCGAGCGCTGGGACGCGGTCGCAGACCTCGCGCTGCATTGCTCGCTCCGGGCTTCCCACAGAGGTCCGCGCGACGACTCTGAGCCCCAAGTATACGCGACAAGAAGGAAGAGGGCTGCGCTGCGATGGTATCGATAGCGCGGCAGTGATACAATCCCCTTGGAACCCCGCATAGGAGCTTTCTGGGTCATGGCTGGCCATCGGTGGGCCGCAGAGGCAAGGGCGCACGGGCGCCCGCGCACGCGATGCCCATCCTTGCAACGTGCGCAGCATAGATATACATTTCTGACACATGTATGCGTCTCCCCCAAACGGTCTGGATACCCCCTACAGTAGCATGTATTCCCGAGCGAATTATGCCGTGGGATTGTCACCGAGTGTTCGGGCGACGACGTTCGGCTTCCAGGCATCGAGAGAAATCCGTTGCGATGGTGACATTAGCGCAGCAATGATGCAATCCCCTTGAACCCCGCCTGGGAGCTTGCTGGGCTATGGCTGGCTAACGCGGGGCCGCAGATGCAAGGACGCGCGGGTGCCCGCGCATGCGATACCCATTTTTGCCACGCGCGCAGCATTCATATAAAGACTGGCACATGTTGTTTACCTCCCCCAACGATTTGGATACGCCCCAGCAGTAGCATGCCATCCCGAGCGAATTCGGCTACCAAACGCAGCTAGACTCATCTGCTACGCCTGGCCCCCGCTGCGGCGGCCTCACTCACTCCGAATCCGAGTCAATCGCCACGACGCCTGTTGGGGGCTCAGAAGCAAGGCGGCCGAATGAGGGCGCGCACAAGAATCGCCCATTACATGTTGCCAGAAGGGGCGGCCACGCTCGCGACCCAGCGGGGCGCAACTCAAGTACCCGCTGGTCAACAAACAGGCGACCCCTGTGACGCCTCGCGAGCGCCGCCCGACTTCTGCCCTCCTCGAGCCTGCGGGAAGCCCCTGAATCGCATCATTGTCCACGCGCGCCGCCTCGAACAATTCCCGCTCGGCAGCCCTGTCGGTCGGGCCCCGCTCGATCGGCGCGCGAGGCGACTGCCCCCGCTTGACACTGCACTCCTCCTCCTTGGTGGGCTTGCAATTCTTCGGGGCGGTGAACCCTCAGTGATCTTCAAGGCGTTGAACTCCCCGGGCGTGATGACGCCTGCCCGGCGGGGCCCCCGGAGCCGCCCGACCTCCTGCGCGGGGGCCCCGCGCGGCTGCTTCCTCGCCCTCGCCCTCGCCCTCGCAGTCGCCGCGGTCGCCCCCGAGGCGGTCGCGCCCGAGGCCGCCCGCGAACGGATCGGGGGGCGCCGCGCAGTTCAGCCCCCGGTCCATGAGCTCACCCAGTTCCTGGGGGAGTCGCACGGCGCCCTGCTCCGCCGCGGCGCCAGAGTCCGGCGAGGGCCCCGCCGCGCCATTCAGCTCACGAGCCGCGATACGCCCCAGGGCCAAGGGGAGACTGCGCGGCTTCGGCGTCTTCTTGTCGAACCTGCTCCGCCACGTCGCAGGAGCCCTGCTGGAGCTTCACCTTCTTCAACGGGGAGGGGCTGCAGAGGTCGATCTCGACGGGGCCGCCCTTGCGCAAGTCGTGGAAGAAGCCCGTGGAAGGACCCCGCCTAATCGGATCCGTCGGCACCGCGGGCGCAGCAGGGGCGGCCGCGGGCGCTTCCGCTCGCTCGCCTTTCACGGAGCCGCCCAGGCCGAATGGGTCCTCTTCCTCCATCGCATGGCTCTCCTGGCCACCCAGAACGACCCGCCCTGCCGAGCTCGGCGGCGGCGGCGCGGCGGCGCCCCGGCAGGCTCTGCCGCCGGGCCCGCCGCCCCCGCGGGGGCGCCGCACTCGGCGCCGCGCTTGGCCATGATCTCCATGACCATCTTGTTCTCGTATGCCATGACCCTGTCGAACTCCCCCTCGTCGCGCTTGACCCTGCGGGCCAGCTAGGAGCGCGGCATCTCGCCCGCCTCGGGCTGGAGGCAACCATCCAACAACGGGAGCTTCTCCTCGCGGCCCTCGGCGCCAGCGAGCCTGAAGAACATGTCGTCGCGAGCGTTCAAGAACATGGCGCACCTCTT
>CAUYUJ010014266.1:247423-262423 GCA_963575745.1 Prorocentrum cordatum | reverse complement strand
CACAAAACCTTGCCAGGCGTTGGCTTGTGTTGTTTTTCTGGTCTGGGAGCCCACAAAACCAGGCCAGGTGCTGGTTGTTTTGGTTTTTCCTGCCTGGGAGCTTACAAACGTGGCTCGGCGTTGGTTTGTTTGGTTTTTCTTGTCCGACGGCAGTAGTTCGCAAGCCCCCAACCTCCAGGGTAGGTTTCGCGCGCCCCCAGCCCCCCCCCAAAAAAAAAAGCCCGGCCAGATTTGGTCGGCCCCCGGGCCCGAAAAAAAAGGAACGCCTGGCCAGCTTTTCTGAGCCCCCAGAGAAGAAAAAGCAATGTTCCCCCCCCTCCCCCCCCCCAAAAAAAAACGCCCGGCCAGGTTTTCACGGTTTCCTGGGCCCCCCCATGGACCCTGGGGGGGGGTCGAACGAAGGAGAGCAAGAAAAAGCGAGGGCCACGGGGGAGCGCTCAAACAGCAAAGCACAACAGAACATCATAAAACAGAAGAGTACGCATCACGGATAACAAAGAAGACGACGCCGCAGTCGCCTGGGCAAACGGAGGGGCCCGCGGGCAAAATTGCACCGTGGTGCGACTAATTGAAGATCAAAATATGACCACGGAGCAGGTTTAGCGCGCGCCAGGGAGAGGCTCAATGACACCGCGGTGCCCACATCACGTCGCGGGGCTTTATTCCTTGCACGGGCGGTTCGCCCTGGCAGCGCGCGAATGAAGTCCTGCACCATAGGAACGGCGACGAGAAGGCACTGAAGAGGCTAAGGGGTCCCAGAACAACTGTCAGGAAGTTGGTTTGGGCATTTGAAAAACTCACGGAGAAGGTGATAACGCAAATGGCACCGCATGTTTAGCACGGCCGACTCCGCGTCGATTTTGGCGCGACCCGCAAGTGCATGAGTCTTAGTTTAAGCACAGCATGATCAGTGCAAAAATGCATGATTGCGCCGATGGCCTGACCAATTCGAAGGGAAAATATGTGCGGCATCTGGGGAGCTATGTTCGCGCATGAGCTCGACGCCCCAAACCTAGGGGCACCCCCCCATTGCAGCCGCAATCGATGACCCTCAAAAGTCCCGGGGCAAAAGTACGTCACGTTCGCGAAGGAGGTGCGCGACCTGGCCGAGTTGGCCAGGGACATTCCGAGTTGACCGGGGCGCGAGAAGCGCTGCCGAGCCGGGCGCTGGACCTCCAAAAAGCACGGCGAGGCGCAGTTCTACGACCCGGTCCCTGCCGACTTCAAGGAGGCGACGTCGGCGGCCTGGACGTCGTCGCAGGGGGGCGGCATGGAGACCGCCAACGATTGATTGGCACACAAGGATAAGGTGGGAGGTGGCTGGCGTCGGCACGCTGTTCCGCGGCGCCAGGCGCCCTGCCTGCGCTGGGTCCTCGGCGTCAAAATCGGGCGCGGGTCAGAGGAAGTCCAGGAGGTCGCCAGGAAAATGATTATCCAGCTGTGGCTGCCCAAGCTCACTGACCCGGGCCGTCTTGGGCTTAACCGGGGGGTCGCTGGCTTGCTCGCGAACGCCGTGCACAAGCCCAACTATGCTGCGCAGGGGGGAGAAGCTACGCTCCCTGACAAGCTGTGGCGCGCTTTCTGTGTAAAAGTGGCGTCCGACAGCGTGCCGCGGATGCCTGGTCTCCACTCGGATGGCGGAATCGGTTACACCCCCCCTGTTCTCCCGGACCAAGAGCGGCAGCTACCCGAAGGCGCAGGGCAGGCGAAGGAGTTCTCGGCTGATCGCCCAGTGGAGGGGTTATCAAGCCGACTGTTATTTCCGCATGCCTAGACTGCATGTGACCTCCGATCAGCATGCTATGTCTGTTGTTCGGTGGGCCCAAGAGGTCACGGACAATCTTTGACGCGAGGTCGGGACAGTTACTCTCGAGGATGCCTTCAAGCACCTGTCGAAGCAGAGGCACGAGGACTACAAGATTCACGGCGAGAGGCCCCTGCGTCAGCGCGCGCGGATGAGAACGCAGACCTTGGCATTAACGTTTCCTGTAACGACTTCGCGGCGTCATTTTCGTCATGCTTCGCTCGACTCCACGCCTGGCCCCAGGTCCTTGGAAGTTGACTCGGAGGACATCGCAAATGAGAAGGAGCGGCACCTGCTAGCGGGCCACATGCTGCACCAAAAAAAGTTGGGAGATTATTGTCTGCCGCGGAAAATCTTTTGATGACCTGATGAGTCACATCCAGCAGTGCCCATCCACGGCGGACCTCACCAGGGGGGCGATCCTGGGGCTCATCGACCTGAGCGGTTGCATGATACCTTCCCGCAGTTCTGCGACGCCGGCGCGCATAGGCGCGAAGGCATGCCATGTTCCAGGTGAGTGGACGGCATCGCGCATTCGAAGTGGCTGCGGGTGAAGGACTGCACCCGTCGGACCCAGCTTGGAGGTGGCAGTCGGGGATTTCCGCGGAGCAACAACGAAGTTCCCCAAGTGTCTCGCGCCCACCGCCAGCTGTGATGCATTGAGAAGCAGGTTCCAGCGGCGGCCCCGCCCCCGAAAGGAGCCTACCGCGACGCGAGGAAGCCCAGGGGCTCGGCGGGGGAACGCAGGCAGGCGCGCTCGGGCAGCGGAGGGGAGAGGCCGTCCTCGCCAAGGGACCCTTCCGCTGAAAACGCCACACCAGCGCCCCCTCCGCCCGAGGCAAAGGCCAGCTCTAAGTCGCCCGAGGCGAAGGCCAGGCCGCCGCCTCCGGCAACGTCGCCGAGGGGAGCGGAGAGGAGGCCGCCGTCTCCACCGCCAGGGTACCCCCCGCGCAAAGCTGCCCCGATAATCTCGGGCACACGAACATGAGCGCGAACAGGCCGCCCATTGCGTCTCGCGGCACCGCGACGGCGAATGGGCCGTCAGACATGTCCCGCGACAGCCCGACGGCGTACCAGAGCGCGACAGGAGCGCCCCCAGAGAACTTCCGTTGCCGAAGGGGCCACCACGGACTATGTCGGGGAAGCCGTCGAGGCGTGAGGCTCCGCCTCCGCCTCTGGCTGGGCCGCCCACGGCTCCGCCGCCTCCAGCAAGGCAGCCGCCGGCGCTTGCAGGTCCGCCGCCCCCGGCTGGAACGCCACCGTCAGCCGGGGCCCCGCCGCCCCCGGCGTCACCGCCGCCGACGGCAACGCCTCCGCCGCCACAGGCAGCGCCACCGCCCACGGCAACGCCTCCGCCTCCACGGGCAGCGCCACCGCCAACGGCAACGCTTCCGCCGCTGCCGGGAGCGGGAACGCCCTCGCCGCCCCGGGCTGGGGCACTTCAGATAGCAATACCCCTGCCGGCAGCGGCGCCTCCTCTGCCAGCGCGCGCAACTATCGCAGACTCAGGCGTCTCCCGCTGGCCATCCGCCGATGCGCCCGCTGCCCAAGGTGGCCGACAGCGCCAAGGCGCCAAGAGATGAAGGATCCAGAGGATCAATTGCAGGTGGCGCGTCATCGAGCGCCGCAGAGACGCGGATGAATCGAGGCCCTCGCGGGACCGACCAAGCTCCCGCTGGCTATGCCAGCGGGCCCGAGGCGCCGCCTGCACCGCCCGCTGCCGACGACCGACGGACCAGAATCCGATCGCATGCTGGCGTGAATAGCGTCTGGGAGGCAGCGCAGCTGAGGGCTCATACACAAGCGATGGGAGGGACAGCCCATTCATTCTCGAGGCACGTGCTGACGGCGGGCTTTGAACCGTCCGAGGACTACGTCTAGCTCGCTCAGGGGTTGACGATCAGGATGGCAGAGCTGGTCAACCAGTCGGTGACCCCCCACGTCCGCACTTGGACGTTCGCACGGACATGCGCCGCCTACTCGCGACTCATCGAGATGAGCGGCATCCACGCCAGGTGCGTTGGCCAGAACATTTTCGCACTCGCAAGGAAAGACGCGCCCATCAACGACTCGCATTGCGCAGCCACGGAGCGCAAGTGGAAGAACAATCACACGCACCCCGACATAGACGTCACCCTGCTGTCAGATCCCACGACGATATTCCACGACACAGCTGGCGCCAAACAGCCGGAGGGCGCGAAGACCCCCCTGCGCACGTGCATTCACAACCAGGTTGCAGGATGCGATGCGTACTGCCAAGAGCCCGTTTCTTTATTGCTTGGGGCACGACGGGCGCCATGACCCCGCCCCCCCCCGCCCCCATGACACAACGCCCCACCCCCCCCAGTGCGCCCCGGGCACTGCCGCCGCGCGCATTGGGATCCACGTAGGTGTCCGCGTAGGAATATGCATAGGTGTCTGGTCCGCAGGCGTCGTCGTCGTCGTCGTCGTCCGCGCGCACCGCAGCGCCTGTGTACACCACGCCGTTGATGTACACCACAGCAGCCGCGTGCAACACAGCGTCAGTTTGCGCCACCGTGCCTGCGGGCACAGCAGTTCCTGCGTACACCACAGCGCCTCCGCACCCCACATCAGCCGTGCGCAACACAGCACCAGTGTACACCGCAATGCCTGCGTGCATTGCAGTGCCTGCGTACGCCACGGCGCCTGCGTGCACCACATCAGCCGCGCGCAACACAGCACCATTGTTGCGCATAGAATTTCAGAAGGGACCCTTGTGACAAAATGGAGCGCGCGTGGATTCCAGAGAAAACAATGGAAAACAAATCCTCATGGACAAAGGAGCGCCGCTGGAATCTACGAGCCCCCCGAGTCCGCCCGCATCACCCTAACTCCCATTTGCGCCCAGGAGGCTCCAGCTAAACTGGCCGTCCGAGAACCAAGTGGACCGATTCAATCGACCATTGCGCGGTGCAAGCTGAGATGCGCACGCGCGCTGCAACGCCAAGCCGCAAGACAGGGGGCAAGAAGGGGGAAAAGGAGGAGGAGGTGGAGGAGGAGGGAGGAGGGAAAAACGTCGCATTCGATTATCAGAACTTCCCTGGCGCGGCGTTTAGTTGTCCGCAGCAGATCCTGACGTTCATGCCCCTTCTACCTGCCCCGTGCACGCAGGCACTGCGGTGTACACCAGCGGTGCGTTGCACGCGGATGCCGCGGTGTAGACAGGCGCCGTGGCGTGCACAGGCGCTGCGGTGCATGCAAGATTTGTGGTGTACACAGGCGTTGTGTTGCACATGGCTGCTGCGGTGCATGTACACCGGCGCTGTAGTGCTCCCAAGTATTGTGGTATACACGGGCGGCGCGTTGCACGCGGCTGCTGCGGTGCACGCAGGCGCTGCGGCGCACGCGCGCGGCGCGGCGCACGCGAGCGTCGTGGTGCACACAGGCGCAATGGGCAGATCGCCACTTACATGCTGCTCGCGTCGTCGTCGTTGCTCGTCGCTCGTCGCTCGTCGCGTCGCGCGCGCGGGCGCGGCTGTGGTGCCGGAGCCACTCGGCGGGGGGGGCGTCACGTCATACCCCCCCCCCCAATGACGCCCGCCATCGCCGAACATAAAGAAACGCGCTCCAAGGCGGCACCACCTCGCCAGACAACCCGCCGCTGGACCGACAAGGGAAAATTGGATTCGAGAGCCAACACATGTCCCAGAGTCGCTCCGGGCACCGATGCCACATCTTCTTGCGGATTGGAAACGGCCTTGGAGTCAGAGGTCTTCGAGCAGGCGAAGCAGCTGTTCGACGCGCAAGCCGGGTACGCACAGAAGGATAACACCTACGTTGCGGCCCCGGGGCCGGGCGTTGCCCGGTCTTGGGGGGGCCCGGCAACTAGCGGGGAATGCGTCGCTTGGAACACGCTTGCTCGCCAGGCCGCAGCCGCTGCAGACAACCGCATGATGTTCGGGGGAGGGGGGGGGGCCTGCATCTCGCGTCGGACGACGCGGGTCCGCGGATCAGAGCTGCACACGAACGGCGAACACCCGGACGGCGACCCGCGGCATTTCAAGGCGTGCGCTTGCGAATCGCTCGCGCAGGAAATTTCCAGATGCATCGCCGCCTGCAAGGTTTGCATAGAGGTGAATGCCAGTCCCAGGGAAATTCGAGAGGAGGCTCTGCCTGCACTCGCGCTGATCAGGCAGTCGGGCTCTTGCCCACGAGCCCGCCCCTGGTCGAGCGTCTCCTGAACCGCGCGTCTTCCAGGAAGAATGGGGCCCAGGGACTAGCAGACATCTAGTTCGACGCCCTTACGCCATTCAGCCTCCAGAGCCCCCTGCGCTGCCCGCGCTCTCGTACATCAACGCGGACTCGCAGAGGTCGGGAGCCGGGTCAAGGAAAAGAGCGCTGCAACAAAGAGGCCGTGGGAGGACGTGCCGACGCGCACCTTGCCGCGCGACTCACTCCTTCACTTCCCCGCATTGGCCCCTGGGCCCGACGTCGAACACGCCGCGCCAAGGCCAAGCGCCAGGATGATTCAAAGTCTCGAGGCGTTGCGGGAAAGGGGCGAAATAACCACTATCGACCCCGAAGGAGACCGCAAAGGCGAGGCGACGCGCTGGCCATGCCAGCGGCGCCCCCAGGACGTGGAATACGAGTCCGGTCGACGACTGGAAGAAAATACGGGACTCACTACTCTCGCCCACCGAGTACCGCATCGTTGACGGGGCCCCAGAGGCCAATCCGATGCGCGACATCGAGGACACAATCACCGTGTGCCCACACACTATCGAGGCCAGTCAAGCCCACCAGAGACCGATTATAATCGGGCCAGGCACAGCCGCAAATTGGTCGAAGCACGAGCACGAGCTGATGGGATATTCCGTCAGTCCCGAAGCCGTTGGAGAGCTAATGCTGGACGGCCTCTCGCACGGGAACAGCGGCAGGCACGCCAATTCCAAGGCTTCGCTCGCGGCGGCAACTCGCCGGGCACATTTTCTCAAGCCCACCAAGATGTACCTCGGTCGCTGCATCACTGAATGTCTCTTCACCCGTCGTCTATATACGCCTGACCAGGTAGACGGGACGCTATGCGACTTGTTCGATATGGGAGACATGCCGGCCGATGTTCAGCCAGAACATACCGCGCTCACCCCTTCCGTTCTACCTCCGGCTGGTTATGTTCGTTTGAAGGGTGACTCGGGTTGGAAGTTCTATTCGCGCTCCATCAACATCAACAGGCTTGGCGCTGCCCTTATCACAGGCGCGTTCGCCACCTTCAAGGTGAGCGATGGTGGGCGGACGAAGAACTACAGAGGCGCTGATACACCCGGCGAGGGTGCACATGCCTTCGTAGATTCTTCCCAGAGCACCGTGGCAGTACGCCGCCTACTCCAACGCTGCGGAACTGCATGGTGACGGACTGGCCGTTACGTGCGACTTCCAGATTTTTGCCCCGCCGTCGGAATTGGGGGGCACAGAGAAAAACAAGCAATTTTGCTGCCCTCACCATCATAATCAGGCGAGAAGTGCCCCCCGACTCTACTTCACCGCGCCGCCGCAAACACGCGCCAAGGGGTTGGCTACACCACCCCAAGGCTTCTGCCGGTGACCACTTCGAGCTCGACCTTGGAGCTTAAGTGGATCCAGATCCTCTCTGTCCCATGCAGGAGACGGGGCATGGTTGGCGCGAGATAGTCAAGGCCTGAGGATCAAGGACTCCGCGCTGAAGGAGGGCGTCTTTGACCGCACACAGAATGGCAGCCGTCGAGCACATCGCGAGGCGCGACGACACCTCTGCAGTGCCCGGCAGAACGAACATATCGAAGAGGTCCGCGACAGTCGGAGGTTGCTTGTCGAGCATCTCCGCGATTTCACTCGCGACAAAGGAGCTCGCTGGAATGGGGAAAGTTACTTGGGGAAAGAGCTGGAGACGGACCAGTACTATGAACCGTATTTTGTCGTTCCCGCCCATGAGAAGCCCTTCGCCTGCTGCGCGAGATCGTGGGTCGATGTTGATGTGCTCATTCCGGTCAAGGTGGGAGCTGATGACCGACGGGATCATGTTTCACTAGACGACCTCGCAAGGCATCGAGCCCAGAATCCACAGCCCGCTGGAGGAGACGACGAAGGCACGGGGCCAAGGACAGGCGTCCAACGACAACGTCGAGGGCGCCCCCGACGACAGGAGGCCGCCTCAGCCCGAGACCAGGACGATAGACAAAGAGTGCCGGGAACGTCTCACCGAAGTAATACGGAACGACGCGGAGGGCAGCCACGTTGAGACCGCGGCATTCCGAGCGCCCCGTCGGCAAGGGGCAACGCGTCAGCGGTCGGACTGGGGACACCTGGGAACAGCAAGCTTCAAGAGAGGCTTCAAGAGAGGGTACCGCGCGGATGCGAGGCTTCGCTTTCCCTCCAGGAGCTGCGCCCGACCGCCCCCCAGATTCACAGCCGCATGACCCACGAGATGGAGCGCCATTTCATCGGCCCCCGCCGATGGATGAGGCAAAACCATTGACGAGAGAGCGTGTCGTAGAGGTCGATACGCGTCATCGAGGCCGATACGTCCGTGGCTCGAATGGAGCAAGTACTCTTGTTTCAAATTCGGACGATACAGCGGGGCGCACAAGGGGCCGAACGCAGGGTCGATGCTGAAGCCGGTGGAATCGCACGATTACTGTCAGCAGCCCAACACGGCATTGCACATTGACCTGCGCTCGCCGCAGCAGAGTGCGCATTGCCACCGGGTCAACGCCCATCGATGCAAAGATCCCGCCAAGGTCCTGGAGCACGAAGAGATGCTCTTCGAGCAACGGCGCCGATCTGAGATCTTGGAAAGGCGGCAGAGCTGAGCGAGGACGCTGACAGCCCGTCGGTATCTTCAACGGACTCTGACTTGATTCGTGACCAGCAAGGTGAACCGTCTGCCGAGAGCACGGAGGAAGGGGGCCCGCGGCCACGCCGCGGGCCCCTCTCCCGCCCCGCTGCCGTCTGCATCTGCGCCGCCTGCACAGGCCCGGGATACTCTCGGGGGCGCGACCCCCAAGTCCGGGCAGCCGACCGCCCGAAATACACCGAGCCAAGTGGACTTGGAAGCGTCAGACGAGGAGCACCCTCCGCCACTGCCGCCTCCTGGAGCTGGAGACCGAGTTCAGGCGTCGCCCACGGCCTTGGAGGGCGAGGACGGCAGGAAGGCGGGCGACGCCGGAGACGATCGGGGCGGTGATGAGGAAGACTAAGCGGAGGAGAGGCCGGCACAAAAGCCCAGGCCACCCCCTTCCGACGCCATCTCCAACAGGCTTCCCGATGCGTTCACGTCGAAGCACTTCTGCCTCGGAGGCGCCCCGACGACGCCCAAGAAGGAAGAGGTCTCGATGCGTGATTTCAAGACACGAAGGAAGGAGAAAGGGGGCGCGGCCCACCATGGGCTGGAGCACGCGGAGAAGAACGAGTTCGGCGCCCCGCTCATTGAGGGAGACGACTTCGCAGGGTTGTTGGCCGCCAATATCGAGCTGGCCCGAAAGCTGGAGGAGCATCGCGACTCGGGCCCCGATCCCATCGCAGATAGAGAAAAGCGGGGCGGCGGTTTCCAGACAGGAACGCTGGAACGGCCCCGCGACCTGGCGGGTGATGCGCCAGTGGAATTATTGCGCCGCTTGCCCCATGAAGACGGGGCGAACGCGCGACGGTTTCTGCGCGCCCGCTACAACACGGTCGAGCCCCAGTGTCTCCCGAAGCCCGAGATTGGCCTCACCCCCCTGAACATGACCGGCGACTTGCGCGCGCTCGCGTGGCATTCGGATATGGATGTGGAAGAAGCTGGACGCATTGGCTCGCTCGTCGTCCACCTGGCGGTGCATAGCGCAGCCTACGTTCGCAGTTCAGGAGGATGGGTCGAGGCAGCTGACATCGTCAAGACGCTGGGCGACGAGGGCTACGACCGGGCGCGGGCACGCTTTATGCATGTTCTTGCACAACTGCCACGCCATACTGTTCAGATATTTGGCGCGAAGCTGAGGAGCACCGAAGATGCCCCCACGGCTGAGCCTGAAGACTGGGAAAAAACTTCCGAAGCAAACCATTAAACGACGACTATGTCGTCGGGAATTTCTCCATGGCGAGGCCAGTGACGAGAGTGCCCCTATTGTTCCGCGCTTACAAGGATCACTCTGTCCGAGTTGTTGACCCCAAACGCATGCATATCAAGTGTGACGCGGCAGCGAGGCACTCCCACCAAGCAATCGCCATACCACGGGACGATGCCCGGGTGCGAAGGTCTATGACCCGGCACGTTGTGGCACCACAACGGGACCTCCAGGGCGCGCGCCATTACCTTTCCCTGACCTGCCTACCAACGGAACTCGGTCCGTACCCTACCCTGGAAGGTGCATGTGTCAGAGAGCAAGAACCGGGTTCGGGCGGGGCAGTTCAGCTGGCACGGAGAGCGCGGAAGGGCCCTTGCGGCGCAATGCACGGACAATTGCCGACGCGGCTTAGACCTGGAGGCTGGGCGCGCGCAGTAGCCGGCCAAGCAATAGACGCAAGCATTTTCGATCTGGAAGATCCACGCTCTCTCTCGGTGTCCCACGCGCTCACCTTCGAGCCCCGCATCTTCGAGAATCAGGACATCTGGATTCAACGCGACGGCTGTTGGGCCACTACGTCCGGCCCAAGTGGAGCGACATTCATCAGATTATGCGACATACCGTGTCTGGGACACAGCAGATCCAGATCTCGTGGATTTCGGCCTATGACCGGAGGTACACTGCGCTCAGAGACCCCCTGGCTTCGACACGGCATGCACAGACTTGATCAAACAGAATCAGGTCATCGTTCGGATACCTGGTGTTGATCATGATGTTGCGCGCAGCAGTAATGGAATGATGGCTACCTCCTGCGCGGCAACGATTGCCGCAATCGGTTGGGCACATTGACCCGGCTACCAAGGTCCCTAGATGGCGAGCTGCCTGAGCAACAGAATCCCTACAAGCAGGAGGAGGCCAAGAGGCTGGCCCACAGGTGGATTAAGTTCCAAAACGCTCATCTCAAGACGCCCGCTACTGGCAGCAACGCTGTTGTTATTCCGCGGACATGGTGGCCGCACATCGGCAGGGGGATTCTGGAAGGGGGGCGGCTATGCCATTCTTGAACCGCTCGACTGGGACAACGATTCCCTGGGGGGGCGCCGTCGCGAAGAACCCAGCATGGGTTGGCCCGCGCGGCGCAGAGAGTCACCGCGAAGCGCTGAAGTCCAGCCGCTCAGTCAAATGAAGGCTGCCATGGAACAAATGATAGAGGGGCACCGGCCACCAGTGGAAGTCCTAGGAGCTCCACGGCCGACAGCGCGGGAACCACGGGCTCAGGCACCACCTGACTATGCCAGGGCGGGCGCCCCCCCCCCCCCCCGGAGCGCAGTCTGCCAAAGGAGACAAGAGGCCTAACTCTACGCAGCCTGAGGGCCGTCCTACGGCAGCAAGAACATCGGGCGACGCCTAGGGCAAGACGCGAGCAAGGAGGCCGAGCGCGGCGGCACGGGAGCTTGGAGGCGAAGCAGTCGCGCGCCAGATGATCAACAGGAATTAAGACGTCGCCGAGCTAACAACGCGACCCAGTGGGACTCGCACTCACGCTCGGGAGACGCCTCTCCGAGCTCCGCCAGGGCGCCGGGGCCGCCAGCCGCGAGAGATTTCCAGCTGCGCGCGGGCGCCACCCCGCCATGGCACGAGACCGCCGACACGTCACGGCAGCGCACGCGCCGGGCACCGCCGCGGCACGAGAACGCGGATTCCATTCCCCCGTGGCGAGAGAATGCCGACAATTGGCGGTCGTCTTAGAGCTGGATCTCAGGCGACTGGCAAGGCTACAGCAGCTGGAGCTGCGACGAGCACACTTGAGGTTGAGCGGAAGAGAACGAGGGCCACTCGCAGCTATGCCGCGGGCGCCCCCTCGACGCAACCGTGCAATTCACTGAGCGTCTCAGAGCGCTGCGAGCCAGGTAGCGGGCGAGCTGCCTGCCGGGCGCGGCGCGACGGTCCGATTTATAAGCAAATTTGCGGCGCTGACAAATCGTCAACGCCCACCCGCGCGAGTGGAGCTCGCCAGGGAGGCCGCGGGGGCAGCTGATTTAGTCACACCCCTGCCTTGTCTCAGCCTCAATTGCTGACATTTACCGAAGCCGCGTTGGCTTCGGTCGCAGGAAAGACCGCCCTACCCACCGCGCGCGCGCGCGCCCGGCCGGCCGGGCTTAGCCATAGTTTAACGACACAAAACCATATTAACCCATGACTACAAGGAGTACCTCTCTCACACACACACACACACACACACACACACACACATCGCTCGGATCTGAACATGAAAAGCTATCACGAGAAGAAGATCACCATGAATAACAAGTACACGCTTTGCCGTGCAATCGAGCTGCGAAAGCGACGGAGAACTGGCAAAACATTGAGCGTTTTGGGTGTTTCGGGAGGGCCTCTTGGGGATGCTTGAGGCTCTCTTGGGAGCCTCTCGGGACCCTCTCGGGGCACCTTGGGATGCCTCAGGGGGGCATATTGGGGCCATCTTGGAGGAGATCGATCAAAGAACGGGGGGTTCTTCATCAGGGCCCAACCCCCGAGGAGGCCAAATTAGCCCGGAAACCTCACTAAAATGAACGGTGTTGGCCTTTTCGCCGAGGCCATACTGCACGTTCCAACGCTTTGCAGAACCCCCAGTCCAGGTCCAGGGGAGGAGGTAGGGGGAGGGGTCAAGACGCCCTCCCCGCCCGCAAGCCGTCTCGCTCACTCCCACCCGCCCCCCCTAACACATACGTAGCACCCGAGCCTGGCCCGAGCCGCAGCATATTCAGCACTCGTCTTTGGATCGGCAGTTACTGGAGGCGACTCCGCCGCCGCCGCCGCCGCCGCCCGCCGCCGCCGCCGCGGCGCCGCCGCCGCCGCCGCTGTCCGCCCGCTGCCGCCGCGCCGCCCCCGCCGCCGCAGCCGCCGCCGCCGCCGCCCCCCGCTTCGCCGCCGCAGCCGCTGCCGCCACCGCTGCCGCCGCTGCGCCGCCGCCGCCGCCCCGCCGCCGCCGCCGCCACCGCCGCCGCCGCCGACACCGCCGCCGCCGCCCGCACCGTCGCCGCCGCCACCGCCGCCGCCACCGCCGCAGCCGCCGCAGCCGCTGCCCCCGCCGCAGCCGCCGCAGCCGCCGCAGCCGCCAAGTGTACTTTGTATTGTTTTTTGACAGGGATGGTGGGGGAAGGCCGCATCCGGTTCGTTGCGCATGCTCCGAATTTGGAGGCGCAGTGTGTTTCGTAGTGTTTTTACAAGGGGGGGGGCCCTCATTGGCGCGGGTTGGCTCCCAGTCGCCTGGGGGAGGGGGTGTATACTGATGGAGAACAGGGATTAACCCCTCCCCGAATCGGAAGCACTGGGATTTGGAGACTCATTCCCTGAAGTGCTGGCGGGATTTGCCGCAGCCGGTATGTTGTGAGCGAGCTCGAACCAGCGTCGTTTCAGGGGGGCCCGCTTTCCTGGTCGCAGTCACGTTCGCTTGCAGCGGCAAATTGTTTGTTTCGGGCCTTGCGCGCGGGCTGCAAGGTTGTCACAGGGCGGACTGGGCCGGGCACGTGCGGGGCGCAGTGAATCGGCCGTTGGGCAGGCGCCGACTGGCCCGAACGAGCAAATAAAAACAGCTGATGGATAAGGTCCTGCACCACCCGCGCGACCAGGGTGCCACCGCAAGCTTCAACGCGCCCCTCCTGCCCCCGATTCAATATTGGTTGGCACCGCCAGTAGGGCACTGGACCTCGGCCAGTCGAACAGATCGACACATCGCGGCGCGGCCCGCCAATCCCAAATCGGAGGCGCGGGGGGGGTCACAACAGTCAATATAATTTGTAGGGGGGGGCATTTTCGGGGAAACGAAAGATTCGAGTTCGCAGGACTCTGGTTTGCCGACGCTTTTTCACGGGCCCTTCCTGCATTTTGACGGTCCAGTTTTCGCTGGATGTTTGCAGCTGGAGCTCGCGTTAAATTTCAGACTGGGGCTCGTCGTTTTTTTTGGCGGTCCTGTCAGGCCATTCCGAGCCCCCCGAACCCGAGGCCTACGCCTCCGGGACATTCGAGCGCAGCCTGCAAAAGAAGTCAGCCGCAGCCGGTCCATCCTCAATCATTTTCGATGGCCAGCCCCGCTCGAAGAGCCTCGGAATGGGCGTCCAAGGCCATTGCATCCATATCGCGCATCCGTAGTTTCAGTTTTGACTGTACTCGCACTGCGTCCAGCCCCCCGCCCGCCAGCCTCACGCAGCTGACCATGCGGTTCCTCCGGGCGCTCGTGGAGGAGTTGTGCGAGCAGCGGGTCCCGCCGAGCTCGGGCGGGGGGCGCGGCCGGCCGTGCGGGGGCATCTTCGGGAAGTTGTCTGTTGCCAGTAAGGTGTCCTCGAACTCCGGAGAGTGTTGAAGGGCGGGCATCCGAAAGAGTGCGGAGCTCTTCTTGCTGGAGGAGGGAGAGGAGAAAGACGAGATCGATGGGTGGTCCTCATCCTCTTTCTCCACATCATCATCACCTCCATCATCAGCATCATCACCATAATCAGAACCGTCCTCAACAAAGCGAACAACAACAACGACAGCAACAACAACAACAGCAACATCAACAACAACAACAACAACATAAACAAAAACAAAAACAAAAACATGAATCATTTGAATACTGTTCGCTCTTATCTGCTCGAGTGACATTCAACGTGTATTTCCCGAACCCTCGATACCCGCCCTGTTCGTCTTCGATCGTACCCGCTTGGGGGTGTACATAATTCTTCCCTGCATGCCGAGCCCCGGCAAGCGGCGGGGCGGCCGCGGACCGTCGGCCTGGCCAGCGGCAGCGCTGACTGGCGGCAACCCGACCCCAAGAGGGACGGACAGGGGACCGACAACGACGACGAGCGAAAGCGAGAGCGAGAGCGACAGCGGGGCCACGAAGGGCAGGAAGGGGGCCATGAAGGGCGACAGCGTGGCCACGAAGGGCATGCATATGGGGGCACGACGGGCGCGAACGAGCGGGAGCCCACGAAAGGCAGATAATGCGGCGCCACAGAGAGCAACGACGGGGCCACTGAGGGTAGCAACGGGGCCACGTGGGACAGCGACGGGGCCACAAAGGGCGACAGCGGGGCCACGAAGGGCATACGCATATTGAGCCGCAGAGGCAAGGACGGAGCCACTGAGGGCAGCAACGGGGCCACGAAGGGCAGC
>CAUYUJ010014266.1:197423-242423 GCA_963575745.1 Prorocentrum cordatum | reverse complement strand
CTCTCCGGGCGGAAGCCGAGGCCCACGCAGTGGCTGACCGCCAGCGGCGCGAGGAGCACGGCGCCATGCATAGCCGCGCGTGGCAGAGCCTGGAGGCCCAGAAGGCGGAGCTCGCTGGCATCGCCCACGAGGCGGCAGAGCGGGCTGCCGCCGCGACCGCTACAGAGGCTGCTGCCGGCGCCGCAGCCCGCCACCGCGAGGTCCTGGCAGCGGCCGCGGCACGCGCGGCCCAGACTGACAGGGTCGCCGCGGGCCATGCTGAAGCGCGCATCCGGCAGCAATTGCGCGCGGCCGAGAGCAGCGCAGCGCAGGGCTGGAGGCGGAAAATGGCGAACTGAAGGCCCAGGCTGCCCGCGCGGCAGGCTTGGAGGCGCAGGCGACGGCGCTGCAGCCCCGCCTCAACGAGGCCGAAGAGCGCTCTGCGGCGCTCCGGGACCGCGCTCAGGCGCGGTGCAATGAGCTCGCCGACGAGCTGTCTGCGCAGGCGGACGAGCATGCAGCGACCGCGCATGCGTTGCAGGCCTGCCTGGACACGTTGAATCAGGAGTGCGAGAACTGGCGCGAGATTGCTAGCGAGCCCCCTGAGCGCGCGGAGCCGACGAGGCCACCTGCCTCTCTGGGCGCCGCCTTTGCCGCCGCTGTCGCCGCGCGTCCGCAGCGCTGCCAGTTCGCTGCACCGACGCCGCTGCCAGCTACCCACCCCACGCCGCGGCCATCTGCCGGCATGCCCCCAGGGAGGGGAACAGGCTTGACCATGAAGGCGCATATTGCCGCTTCGGCTTCGGGCGCCCACAGTGACCGGGGCGGTGGCGTCAGATCGGCCCCACCGCTGCTGCTGCCGACGACGCTGCACCAGAGGCCCTCCCGCGTCGAGCAGCCCCCCGGGCTGGCTCGGCCCTCCGATGGTCGCACTCAGCATCGAGATTCCTCACGGCGTACTCCAGGCTCACGCTGGAACGCGGCCAGGTGATGAGCGCCGATCTCACCACGTTGACCCGGCTCGAGTTCAAGGGTGACCTGGATGGTTGTTTGGCGGCCTGGGATCACACTCTCATGGCCCCCGCCAAGATGCCAGATGAGATCTTGATGTTGACGTTGCTGGAGGCGCAACTCCGGAAGTCAAGGGCCCCCGCGACAGCTTTCGCGCAGCACGACGCGGCGGGGGAAGGGCCCAGCGCGAGGACGAGCACGCACTTGCACAATGCCGCGCAGAAGGAGGCGGCGAAGAAGCAGCGCGCGGAGACCCAGCAGGGCTTGATGAAGTGGCCGCGATGAAGGCGGCCCCATCTCGACCAGCTGATCTCCCCTCCCCGCAGGGTCCCCTGGTGACTCGGCCAAGACGGCCGACGGGAAGACGATACGCCAACTGTTCGCTGCCCACAGCAGCTGCCGCTCGGGAGATCGCTGCAAGTTCGCCCGCGCACAGGGCGGCGCAACGAAGCCGGGCCCAGAGGCCAAGGCGAAGGCGGCCGCGATGCCTAAGACGAAGGAAAAGGCTGAGCCTAAGTCCAAAGCTGCCCCAGTCAAGCCGCCGGACGCGCAGTCGGAGGCCCCCCGCTGCAAGTTTGGCCGCTTGGCGAATGCACCGGGAGTGACAAGTGCCAGCGCAAGCACGTTGACCCAGGTAAGCCTACAACGCCTGCGGCACCAGCGGCAGCTCTGCCCGCAAACAGCGCCGCTCGCGCCGTAGAGGAGGGCTTCGCCCTGGACACCGGCACGGATAATGACTTGTCGCCGAGTGGGACTCCTGGACAGCGACAGCGACGCGGAGACATCTGCGCGCTAGACACGGCGAACGGCGCCCTCGTCCCAGACACGTCAATCACCGTCAGTTTTGACGCCTCGGGCGAGGATGCGGAGACGATCGGACTCCCAGACACGGTGCCTGCACTGCCCCTCGGGCGCCGCTGCTCCCAGCATGGCCACCGATTCGCGCGGGGGCCGTTCGCGGACAAGCCCGAGTTCTTCGCCCAGGAGGGCTCGCTGATCGATCTGCGGGTGGGGAACTTTGCGCCCATGGTACTTCCTGGGCTCGCCTCCCCATCTGGGGATGGCGACCGCCGGCGAGTTCACTGCGCGCCGGCTGCTGTTCCTTCCAGGAAGGAGGCTGCTGACGATGTCGCGCAATCGCATGTCGGAGACGACGCGGATGCGACCCCGCCGACGCCGTGGGCGACGACGCCAGGAAGAGGCGAGACAGGCGTGACCCCGCCGACGTTGTTGGCCACGCCAGAGGAGGAGACTCCCGCCGCGCCCCTCTCTGCAATTGCACCTGTCGCAAGCGATACGGCCAGCGCCGGGCACGACAGGAAGGAGCTGAAGGACTTCGAGCACATCCTCGAGGACGGCCTGACCAAGTACGTCGGGGACATCGACCCAGTCGACGCGCCATTGAAGCGCGCGGTCTGCGAGGCCGACGAACCGGGCGACGCCGCGATGCACAACGACCCGTGCCCCGCACTCCATTTGTCCAGCCACCTGCCGAAGTGCCCGCCAGGCACGCGCGCAGGGTGCGACTACGGCAAGACCACGAAAAGCCGAAGCTCGAGAAGGCCAGCTGCCGCGGTCGAGCTTCACGCGCCAAAGGACCAGAAGGGCTTCGGCCCGCTCGCGCACATGGACCACCTAGACATGGAGCGCGGGTCCGAGGCCAGGAAGGCTGCCGCCTACGCGCTCAACATCACGGACGAGAGCACGGAGTTCTTCGCGTCGCACCCCTCCGCGAAGAGGATGACGCAACCGGCTGCGGAGGGAACTCGCTGCCTGCTGCAGCAAGGCGGTATCGGCGAGAAGTGGTGGCCACTCGGTATTCGAGCTTGAGCGTCCGCGCACAACGCGACCATCGTCGGCATGGACGGGCTCGCCCCCAGGCAGCGGCGCTTCCTGGAGAAGGCGCCGCCCGCGGCGCACCCCTTCGGCGCCCCCGTGCTGCGCTGGCCGCCTGCCAGCTCCAAGACCACCAGGGTGGAGGAGAAGCACTTGGGAGCGGTGAAGTGGTGGAACCGCCTCGCGCCGCCCCCGCCAGTCGGCGTGGCCTCCGGGCCTGGCGACACGCGGGCGAAGTCCTACCTCGTCGCGCGCACCGGTCTTCCGCAGGACGGCCAAGATGATGGACACCATGGGCGCGCTTGACCCTGACCCCCAACACGGCCCCGAAGTCGCGGGGGGAGCAGGGGCTGATCTAGCTGATGATGGTGTCCTTCATCTTCGTTCCTCCTTCGATCCCCCCGCCGTCGACGCAGACGCTCATCGCGGACACGCCTCGGTGGAGCCCGACGTGGAGGAGGCTCCCCGATTGGGCCTCGCCCCCGACCCCGTCGCGCAGCTGGAGGTCACGCCAGGGCCTGGGCCTCGAGGCGCGACGACTTCGGCGAGGGCGGCGTGATCCGCAGGAGCGCGCGCACCCCACCATGGTCCACGCGCCCGCCCTCGGTGGCGCCAGAGCCGCGGCTGATGCTGACCCTGGCCAAGAGGATGATCGAGCGGGACAAACGGCGAGCTGCGGGGCCCTGCCGGGTTTGCGGCCCAGGAGCTGCGCCGGAAGAATCACGGCGAGCTCAAGCTGAAGGGCAAGTTTGCCGAGGCCGCCCCAGCAGCGCCTCGCCTCGCGCGCCCGGTCTCCGCAGGCATGGAGCATGAGGCACACTACGCCCCTGCGCCGGCCGCCGCCGCCGGGGGCGCGCGCGAAGCGCGCCGGTGGCCTCTGCGCGATGGCGACGCCGCTGCCGCGCCCACCGCGGGCACGATCATCGACGACAGCACGCACGCGAACATCAGGAGCGCGGCGAATGGCCTCATCCAGAGCGGTGGCATCGACCACCTCCTGATCGAGCTCTACTGTGGCGAGGCGCCACGGCTGTCGCATCACGCGAGCGCCCACGAAGACGCCGAAGCTTTTGAAGGACATCATCGAGCACGCGGTGCGTGAGATGGTCAAGGTAATGATGCGGCATACCTTGCCGCGCGGTGCTGGTGGTCAGGGGAGGCGCGGGGCTGGCGACCCCGAGCTTACCAGGGCCCTCATTCAGAATGCCGCCCGGGTCTGCGATTACGCCAGGGGCAAAGTCGCGGACTCGACCTGGGAGCGCGTTTCGACGTCTGCTCTATGGTGCGAGGAGAAGGTCTACAGCATGGTCAACTCGGCAGGGGGTTCGTCAACGTCGCCTGCAGCGCGGTCGGCCTGAAGCACGTCGTGGATGGCGCGCAGGTCTACACGCGCAGTGAGTGGTGCCTGTACACCACGGACTCCAAGGTCCACTGGGCCTTCAGAAAGGCGTCCGTGGACCCAGAAGCGGACGCGAAGGTTTTCGTCGAGCGCCGCGGCCGCATCGCGGAGGAGAGCGCGCGCTACCCAGAGGAGCTCGCAAGGCTCTTCTGGAATGGGCGCAGGGCTGGTGCCCGACCTCAGCTCCAAGCATCCTCCGGTTCCGCGCCGACTTTACGTCAGGCGCTGGTGCCGACGACGTGGATCGAGATGGGCATCGCGAGCACGACTCGCGACCATGTCGGCCACTGTGGGCTGCTCTGGTGACGAGGGTGGTCAAACCCAAATCGCCAGAGGCAGATTTCGACGGCGCGCGTAAGGCGCTGGAGAAGGAGCTGAGCGGGATGCGCTCCAAGGAGGTTTGGAACACCGCCGACGCCCACAGCTTGCGCGACCTGCAACAAGACCCATCCCTCTCTGAGGCCATGCTTGGCCGCGCGTTTGCCATATTGGGGATAAAGGGCGAGGGGCTTGGAGGAGACGCCCAACAATAGCGGGCGCGAGTGGTGTTTCAAGGGTTCAACATCCGCACGAAGACCGGCGCGTCGGCCGCGGATATGTCCGAGGAGGCCGCCAATGCGCCGGCGTCGTTTGCTGCGGCGCGCGCAGCCCTTGCGGCCGCGGCTCCGACTGGGCGGACTGTCAGCCCGAGGGACGCGGAGGCGGCATACTTCCAGGCTCTCATCGACACTCCACTCCGTCCCGCATCCCCACCTGCATTGAGCTCCCGCAGGAACGGTGGCGCGACGACTGGTTCGCAGACGGCTCGGCGCGCCAGATACCCAGGTACATCTGGCCACACTGCCGCCTCTAAAAGGCCTTGCACGGCCACCCGGAGGCCCGGGCGCTCTGGGAGTCTGAGCTGCACGCCATCCTCAAGGAGCACGGGTGGGAGCCGGCAAGGCAGGACCATCCCGACGTTCACGTGCACCCCGACGGCGGCATATTCGCCGCGCACGTAGACGACATGTTCACGGTTGTTCCCCCCAGCATCTCGGCCCCTTGTGGAGGGCGCTTGACGCGGCGATCGTGTTCATAGAACTCGGACAAGTCACCGCCGGGTACTTGGGGGCGCGCTACACCATGGACCCAGTCAACCCTGTCTGCCCGTCGGCCGCTCGCCGGCCCCACACCGACATGGACGATTACGCGGTCAGCCCCGTCGCGAAGTTCCAGTCCGAGTACGGCGCCCGCCCTGGCAGGGTGACTCCACCTTTCCTGAGCCCGGAGGAGCGGGCGAAAGAGGGGGAGAAGCCTGGCGCTTTCGCTGGAAATTGCGTTTCTCACGCGGCGTCGCTGCCGCCCGCTTCTCAGCCGAGCGGCGAGTCCGGACGTCGCTGTCGCAGCGGCTCTGCTCCGTCATCGCGCGCTGGACGGCCACCCACGACGCCGCGCTGGTGAGGCTTATGGCATACCTAGCTGATGCTGGGCCTATGTCTCCCCGCGCGGAGCTGGCCCCTGCTGACGTCCTCGACTTGGTTGTGCTCACGCGGTCGGACGCCGACTGGGCTGGCGACCCAGAGCACACGAAGGCCACTGGCAGTATCCTGGTAGAGCTTCATAGCCCGACCTTTGGTCGAAGGTGGCCTCTTACGCGGGCTGTTCGCAAGCAGACACCCATGGCCGGCTCGACAGCTGAAGCGGGGACGGTTGCGCTCAGCGACAACGCCGCGCACGAGGGCATCCCCATGCAGACGCTCCTCAAGAAGATGATTGGCCTGGAGGTTCTGCTGGTGGCGCTCGTGGACAACGCGCAGACCATTGCAGCGGTCGTCAAGGGCTACAGCAAGAAGCTCAAGTTTTTGGACAGGACCCACAGAGTGCCCTTGGGGTTCCTTCGCGAGCAGGTGGTGGAGCGCGAGGCCACGACCCTCGAGCGCGCCAACCGCGACGCGCAGGGGCGACGGCTTCACGAAGGCCATGGCCCCAGCGAGGTTCCTCGCGGCTCGCGACCTCACGGGCACGGTTCCTGGCCAGGCGCGAACGCTGCTTCGCCTCAGCCACAGACTCGGCAAGGGGGGGGGTGCAAATGCAGTCGTTGCTGCTTCCGCCAGCGTCTGCGGCTTCGAGTCGCGCCCCCAGATTATGAGTGACTATGTGGAGCACGAGGGGGCCTCATCTGCGGCGTCGCTTTGTTGCGCCCATCGGGGCGGGCGGACAAATCGCGCCCCCCTCCGAGGCGAACGATGCAGAGTTGCCCCGGAAATCCTCGATAGCAGGGCGGTGCGATTTGAGGCTGACCTGCTACGGCGTGGCGCGGCGCGCGCTGCTCATGCCGCTGGCGTGGTGCGACCTCGAACGCCTCGCCCCTGAGCTCGGCGCGGCGCGCGCCGCCCTCGCTGCCTCCGGCTGCCCGGCGGCGCCTAGGCTCAAGGCTTTTGCACAGGCTCGCGCCCAAGGGGGCCGAGCCGAGCCGCCCCGACTAGGCGGCCGCGCTCGGGTGCCCTCCAGCGCTGATGCCGAGATTGTGAAAAATAACAAAAGGCTTCGCAACCACAGGGGCACGCGGGGCAAAACCTCATCCAACAAGAGGGGCCTCTGGCACCACTTGCGCGCCCGCTCGAAGCGGGCCCCGGCGCAGCCTGAGCGCCGCCGGGCTCGCGCCGAGCCCGAGGATTGGACGTTCCATCCAAGCTTATTGGGGGGGTCTGGGGTCGGGGGCTTGGATGGGGCAAAACCAAATCCCAAATGAGACCACCATGTTCACATTGCGGAGGGCCTGAGATTTCTGAGTTGGGGCATTGATCGAATCGTCTTGTGCGTTTTTGTCTCACATGAAAATATTCCTCGCCCCTCCTCAGCCCTGGACCGCCCTAGCCCCCCGTTCAATGTGGGCTTCTCCCAGCCCGCCCCAGGCCCGCAATGCAAGCCCCTTTTCTGCACGCCCCCCCCCCCCGCCCCAAATGCCGCGCGCCCCCTCCCACCCCACCCCACACCACCACACATAAGCATGCTTTATTTTGTTTTACACCCCCCATTCCTCCTCCATGCCAACGCCCCACCGCGCCCCCCTCGCCCTCGCACGTGGTCTGGGGCGCGCCGAGATGAGGATTATAAAGCGAGCGGTAGCATGTCCGCGCAGGCGCGCGCGCCGAAATAGAACTGAGGGCGCAGAGAAGCCTTATCCATTGAACCGCTGACACATCTTTGGCCCCGAGGCCCTGGGTTCCCTCTTATGTCCACGCATGTTCCGCATTGGTAATTTCGGCACTCGGCCCGAGAGCGCCCCCGACGGTTTTCAGACAGAGGGAGGTCCGAAGGCGCGAAAAAGCGCTCGCCATCGCTTTTGGAGCGCCACGCGTCATTCCGCCCCGCAACCGTTTTGGCTCAAACACGTCTCGGCGCCAACGCATGCGTCTTCGTCCGACGAAGACTTCTTCGGGCCCGAGGTTGGCGGGCCCGCCGCGTCCGACGCTGATGTCCTCGGGCTCCAGGTAGTAGGCCTTGACTCACCAGCATCATTGATCAGGCCACGCTGGATCTGGTTTCCAGAGGCGGGGTGTTGGCGCCAGATCAGGTTTCGGCAGGGGTCCCAAAGTTGGCTGTGCATCTCCTGGGCTCGAGCTGCTCCGATCGATCGTCGTCGACGGTGGCCACGGCAGAGAAGCTGCGGGGGGCAACAGGATTCCGAAATCACATTTCAATCACTTGTGTTGCGCGATTGCCCATTGTTTGCACCAGGGCTTGAGATGTGCCTTTTCCCGGTGCGAAGTCCGTTGTTGGCATTTCTTTCCACCACCGTGGCATCGAGGCTGGCGATGCGCCCGTTGTGACGGCAGCGATCGAGTTCAGGTTCAGAAGTTACGACGGCACTCGCCAATGGGTTCGGACCGACAGTGGGTCTATTGCCCAGCCTGGTGCCATGTCGATCGAGAGCTCATGCGCGAAGTACGAGGTCAATGTTGCGGCTGCTGCTAGGGCTCTCGTCTTGTGTAAGATGGTTGCTTTTGACAGAACATGGCTGGCATTTATTATGAATGAGCCAACTCTTCTCCAGATTTCTGACGGCACGAAGGCCGAATCGATTGCAGCTGACCTTAAGCACTTGGCGATTGATGAGGATGCTCCGCTCGACCGCAGTTTCCTTCGGAACGTCGAGTGTGTCATCACAGACGAGCACGGCGCCGACACGCGCTTTGAGAATTCTGTCCGGGCAAGCAACCCAGGTCGCGCAGCAATGCATTTGCATTGCGACGCCCACAAGAAAATGAAAGTGACGACCCTCGGCAGTGAACTCCAGGAGCCAGCGGGCACCCTCATCATTCTGACGCAGTTGCCCATGAGGGGGAGAATCCCACAGATTAGCAGAGAGATCTTCTGGATGAGCGGCTCACTGTTATTTCAGCATGGGGAATTGTCGGAATCCGAATTTCAGGACAACAACTTCGTTTACGACACATTCTTGCGAGAGAGGACTTCTGCAGATATGTTTAGGCGAAAGTTTGCCATTGGCCTCTGGAATGGAAATGCGCGCAGGGTAGATCGAGTGGAACACCATTGCATTGGCTGCTGCACGTTCAGATCTCACACGCTGTATTTGATGAGAACTTGTGGGCTAAAAGCACTGTGCAAGAACATGGCTACTGTCGTGGACAGACAGAACTGGACTGGTGCACATCTTAGCGTCGGCGGCTTGCGCCCCCCGCCCTTCGTGCACAACTTGCTGCCAGAGGCGTATATTAAAGTGTTGTACGGCGCGATCCCCGCCCAGATCGACGTCGGCGAGGATGCCGACATGGATGTCGACGGGCCGTCCGACGGCGAGATCGGAGATGACGCGTTGAAAGGCGTTGAGGTTTCTGCGTGGAGAGAAGACTAGGAGGTGAAAATTTCCCGTACGTTGCTGTGGTTGACGAATGGTTTTGTTCCACGACGATGCGTTTATGTTCGTTGTTTCCAATGAGCCGTGCAGCATCATGATGTTGAGAGGATTGCAGCGTGGCGGAGTAGAGCGGGAAGTCAAGCAGCAACGCAATATTCCTCGCACTGGATCGAGGTCATGCCCACTTTGGGAGGCTGCTGAACGACGTGATGTTGCCGAGTTCCTGGCGACAGTTGGCACATTCACATATGGCGACGGTCACCGGGTCTGCGTTCCAAGGTTACGGCGGAGAGGCAGTCGCAAGTGTTCTCGTCGTGCGCTCACTTGTCGGCCAGCGTTGACCAGCTGATTGCTCGGCACTACAATTTTCCATGCTCGACATTATCTCGCCTTCGGAACCACAGCGAGCTTGAGGAGGTCGGGAAGGTCCCGGAATGCACGCTGGACGATTACACGTGGAACTTCGTCAGTTGTTACGAGTCGCGCGGCGGCGTTGCCGGAGACATGGCCCGCGCAGAATCGGGCGCACCGACGTCGCTCTCGGCGGCGAGCACTTCGTCCATCGAGCGGACCCACAGCGAGAACCAGATGCAGAGCGCATCTGGGCCGTTTGACGACCCTGCGGATGACGAACACACGCGCACGGGATGGTAGGAGGAATGAATGCAACGACGGGAGGCGGTCAGTGGAGGACTCACTTGAGCCAGGCTCGGAGGAGAAGGGTTGAGGAGGAGAGGGGGGGGAGGGGGGGGATAAATATCCCCCTTGCTCCTCTCAGGAAATTTACTCGGGAACTGGACGCACCCTCACTCCTTGGTTTTTGTTTTCGCTCATTAGTTCGGCAGGCGTGGAAATGGCAACAGTCTGCGCTACTGGCGCAACGAGTCGTTCAGAGCGCGACGAGAGCGCCAACGCCAGCAGGAGCGAGCTGCCACGCCGAACCTGGCGAAGTGGGTCTGACGCGCTCTCGTCCATCCTGAGGGCGGCGGCCGCATGATGGACCACGCGTCAGGGATCGCCATGTCCACGCAGCTTCGGGCTCTGAGTGCTGAGGCTAGATTCCCCATGCGAGGACCTAGCGCGGACCGGTATCCAGGAGCACTCGGTCGGTCGGCGAGGCTTGCCAACCCAGGGGCCGTCGCGTGCCAGCGCGTTGGGTCACGCTGGCCAGGCGTTGGCTGATGATGCTGGCCCTGGCACGGGCGACCGCGCAGTGGCGGCGAGCGCTGCCCTTGCCCATGGGAACGCCACGTTGCGATCAGCCCTGGTCGACCGGCAGCTGCACAAGGCGCTGCTGGCGAGGGGGGTTGTTGAGGCCAAGGGGGCGGCCGACGACCTTCGCCGCGAATCCACTCGCGACGCTGCGGCACTGGCGCGGGACTGGCACATGGTCGGCGGCGGCGCGCCGCAGTCTGCATCTGGCGATGCGTCTGTCCACCGTGGACTCGCGCCTGCGACGGTGCACTCCAGGACGCCTGACTCCATCGCATCCGAAGTTCTGAATGCACTCGACACAGACACCGCGCAGGTCGAGTCCGACTAGTGGAAAAGGATGCGCTCACTCTTTTCTGAGGCGAACTGGTGTAAGCTGCACGCCCCGCCGAGGCCCTTTTGGCCCTGCTGGCTAGCTGAGCACTGCGCGTGCACAGGGCCGTCCGTAATCGCCAGGAAGTTCCACGACAGGACGCACGTCGTTCGGCGCGCGCTCGACCACCAGCCCGGGCCCAAGGCATTCAAGGAGAAATGTTGTTTGGGTCGTTTGGTCCTGGATGTCACCATTAAATGTCTTCCGGCTGCGCCCCTGGGGCCTGCGCCCGACGCAGGCGGACCATTGGCGCTCGATGTCGCCAGCGACCTTTCTTCACCCACGTCGCTGCACCACGCCCCCCTTTCACCCCGCGAGGCCTTGGAGGCTTGCATTTTCCGGGGCGCAGTGGGAGCCGCGCGAACACCGCCCTGGACGCCGCGGGATGTCTCCCACGCTTAACCTGGATGCGTCGACCCCTGCGCTCCGCCATCTGACGACCCACGAGGTTGCCAACGATTGTTTCGATGAAGAGTGGGCCAAGCGCACCATACAGGTCGGCGCGCACGAGCTGCACGCTGACCGCCGTCGTCTTGCCACGCGCCGACGAGCTACGCAGCGCGCGCGGGAGACTCCACTCTTAGCGCGCGACTTGCGGGGCGCGCCGCCTCCCCCCCGAAGCCTCGGAAGAGGAAGGCCGCTACGAAAGCCGTTGGGGCAGGGCCTGCTAAACGCGCCGCTGCCGCCACAGAGGCATTGGCGGACCGCAGCGAAGAGAGCGGGAGCGACTCTCCTGACGTCGCCGAGGTTGATCTTCACGCAGCGCATGTCGATGACCCTGCGCCAGAACACGTGGACATAGACACCGATGGGGAGAGCGCCCTTTTCGGCAATTTTTCTGATGGATCGGACGTCGAGCCAGCCCAGAGCTCACAAGGCGGCGTCGACGTTGGCGACGCGGGTTGCGTCGACGATGCCGATCCAGCACCGTTGCCACCTGCAGAACCAGATGGCGGGTTCGACGCTGCCGTGGCCGCGGCAGCCGCATCAGACAGATTGCCGCCCTTGTTCCGCGGGCCCAGAGATAAGTTCAAGCATGGCACTGCAGTGCCAGGCGGGACCGTCAAGCAGCACGAGAGCGGGTCCCGTTTCGCGGCAGAGCGCAGCCACCACGCAGAACGAGGCGGCGCAAAGTGCGTCCTCGAGCGGACAGGCCGCAGTAGTGGCAACCAACGCCGAGTTGGCCAAGGCCGCCCTCTGGGCCAGCTGATAGTCTGGCTGGGCGACTGCCCACCTGGCATCTGCAAGCAGGACCACGTGCACGCATTCACTCCGACGCTCGCCCAGAGACCAGCAGAGGGCACGCGCCCCTCAGATCGGCCTAAGCGTTCTGCCGACGAGCCCGACGAGCCCCGAGTTTTACCACACTAGGCTACAGAAATCGCAAACTGTGCCAAGATGGCGAAGGACGCCACGCCTCCGCAACCTCCCCATCCAACTCCGAGGGATTGGTGGTTTGGGAATCCTCTGGCTCCCCCTCCTTCGGTCCACCCCTGGGAAGTTATGAGTCGTAACATTGCCGCTCTGACAAGTGCTTCCCCCGTTCGCCACGCAATCCCCCCCCTGCCCTGCACCCAATAATATATTCCGATGCCTGCCGTCCTCCGCCGACTCCCGTTCTTCAACTGCACGAGGGGCGTGCCGACTTGGGCTCAGGTTGGGGCCGATGGTCGTTCGGCTTGACGGCGTGCACTACCCTAGCTGTTCAGTTGATTGAGCCGCCCGCGCGCGCATTGCGGCAGTGTGTAACACTCCAAATATGCACGAACATCATTGATGCGGCTGGCGCCTGATGGGCAACGCAGGGGTGGGGATCCCGGGCCTTCTGAGGGCTAGCTGCCAGACAACGTTGTGGTGGTGGAAGGGGTGGTGCGGACTAGCTCATCTGGGATGCGAACGTGCATTCGTTCTCATGACACGTTGTCATTGCTTCGCTTGTCTTTTCGTTGATCCAGTCTCGAGTTGGGCGTCGCAATTGGCGCATGCGCTGTGGTGGACCCCGCAGCAGCGCAGAGTTCGGCAATGCATCATGTCACAGCAGGTGCCATGTTTAGAGCTTGACAGGGAATGTGCCCGATCTCAGTATACTCTCATGTACTCTCCGTGCTTGGCGGTGCCGCACCCCTCGGCAGCTTGCGATTGTTGTCAGTATTCAGGGCTTCGCCCAATGGCACGCCTGGACCTGGAGCGCCCTCCCAGCAGGTGTCTTAGGTAGGTATCCGCTGAAGTGCGTGGTGGTTGGTTGGTTGATTGGCTGAGCCCGCCTGTTGGCTGGTTGGCAGGTTGGCTGGCTGGCTCGATTGGTCGGAGTTGCGCCGAGCCCCTTCTCTCTCCGAGGCACGAGCCCGAGTCCTGGGGGCCAAAGGGGGAAACGCTGCAAGTACCACAAGCGGCGGGCGCCGTTCATCGCCTGATGCCCCAAGGGAACATGGGGGCGCGTTGGCAAGGACTGGCAGCTGCGCGCCGCTAGCTGCGCAAGCGCGGCAGGTGGTTTAGCGTTGGACGGTGGGCGAAGATGCGCCCGCGATTCTTCGCGCAACCACAAGGGCCCCGATGACATCTCGGCGCGGCTGGCGCCGCCGTCCGAGGGGGGTGCACCGATAGTCCCACCGGCCCCGTGGGCGCAGGTGGCTTGGGGCGGTTTCTTTCACAACCTCCGCCTTTTCCTTGCCTGGGAGGTTTACCCCCACCCCACCCCACCCCCCCATGGCTCCAAGAGGGCCTCAGAGAGCGCAAGGCGGCCTCCGAGACGGCCCAATAGAGAGGGAGATGGGTTAAGACAGCTTCCGGCGCGCATCCAGGGGGCCACATGACGGCCCAAAGACCGTTTCAAGTGCCCTCCGAGCCCTCCAAGGACACCCCCAAGAGACCACAATATGTTAAAAACCTTAGCAAATCAGTATATGTTGCCTTCTCGTTTTTCGCCCCCGACGGGCTCTCGAGGCCTCAAGATGGCCCCAAGACGGCCCAAGATAGGCCCACGAGTGGCCCAGGACGACCCCAAGAGCGCCCAAGAGCGCTTCAAGAGAGGCCCAAGAGGGCCCCAAGACGGAATTTTTGAGCCTCCGAGGGGGCGATGGGAATTATACCCTGTTTCTTTTTAGCGACAGGGCCCAAGACGGCCCCAAGAGGCCCCCCAGGCATCCCAAAAGAGCCCGAAGAAGGCACCCAGACCACCCAGGAGAGCCCCAAGAGGGTCCCAAGACGCCCCAGAAGAGCCCCAGGAGGGTTCCAAGAAGGCCTTCAGAGGACCTCAAGAGAGCCCCAAGAAAGAGCTCCAGGAGGGCCCCACGAGGGCCCCAGGAGAACCCGAAGAGAGCCCCAAGATGGCTCCAAGTTTCGAGAGGCACGCAACAGCCATTACGAGTCATCGAAACACTATTCACCCCTCACCGAAGCACCCATTTCAAACTTCAACGCGGGAAGCTCTTCGTGATCCTTGTTTTCCCGAAGACGGCTGCGCGACTGCATGCGCCCTGCCGCCCTTGTTTCACCGACTCCCCTGCCGATCGTTTCTGGA
The DNA here is from genome assembly GCA_963575745.1 of Prorocentrum cordatum. Classification (NCBI taxonomy): domain Eukaryota; class Dinophyceae; order Prorocentrales; family Prorocentraceae; genus Prorocentrum; species Prorocentrum cordatum. The sequence goes on along the minus strand of CAUYUJ010014266.1, from coordinate 228,232 downwards.
TGGGCTCGCGGGGCCAGCGGCGAGTCCAGTCAGAGCGGGGCGCGCAAAGACGAATTAACCTATAGCGGTGGGCCGGAGCCTCACGCAGCACCTCAGCGGCTGGGCCGGCGAGTGGGAAAAGGCTGGCGGTAAATTGGGGGGCAGCACTGCCAGGGTGCACGCATGCAACGCGTCGGGGGCAGCTGGCGGCCAGGGTGACCGGCGACCACGGACTGCAGCAGACGTGGGAATTAAGCGCAAGGGCGCAAGCCCCCGGACTACTGCGGAGGTACCAGGGTGGCCGCAGCCAAGCGAACCGACTGCCGCAGGCCGAACTGCGCGCCCAGAGGGGGCGCGAGCATCAGCAAGCTGAAAAGTACCAGCGCGGCCGAGGCCAGGAGGTCCAACAGCAGCGGAGCGTACGAGTGCGAAGGAGCAGCCGGAGCTGCAGCGCGGCCAAAATGGCGCGTGGGCACCACGGAAGAGGCCGTGGAAACAACTCGGAAACCCAAGCTGCGACCCGAGGCCTGGCGGGCGCAAGAGGTGGCGCCAGCGAAGTCGCGCACCATAAACCCTGAACAGGGAGACGCGTGCCCGCAGTCAGCACACCAGGGGTGGCGACAAACGTACACGGACACCGCAAGAAAAACACGACTTGAGCGGAAATGGGAGGCCAGGGCCGGCGGGGGACGACACCGCCGATCTGGCTGGGAGACCGGGAGCCCAGCCGCGGGGGGGCCACCCCGGCACGGGAGGGCGCCCGGGGGCGCGCGGGAGGGACGCGCCAAGAGTGAACCGCGAATTGCGCGGAAACGAGAGGCCAGGACGCACGTCGACCGGCCGGGGGGGGAGGGCGGCGGGGCCCGCTGTCAACACTGCGCCGCGGCTGACAGCAGCCGCGCCCGGCCCGTTCCACGCGCCACGCCGCAGGGAGGTACCAGGGAGGGCAGCAATCCTGACGCCTTGGCGCGGCCCGCAACTGGCCTAACGGGCCCTGGTTCCCTTGGTGAGGGCGCTGGGACCGAACCTCCGTCTCCCTCTGGCCAGACGGTCTGCCTCCCCTTGTCAGGTCAGCTGGCCACCAGGGCTGCCCGCGCGGGCGCCAGGGCTCGGACTGCGGACACCAAGGATGCCTCGAACGCCTGCGGGGGGATGGGGAGGGCCAGCCGCACCACTTCCTGCCGGCCAAACAGGCCCAGTCCCCCTTGGTGGGACCGGTGGCACGGCATTCCCGCCCCTTTCTGGCCTCACGGGCCCTGCCTCCCCTGGAGGGATCTGACCAATTGGGATGTCCGCAAGGACGTCAGGACTTGGACGTCGGGCGCTTGCAAGGTCTGCTGGCCGCCATGGGCGTACCCTTGGACGCCAGAGCGCGGATGTCGGATGCCAAGGGTGCCTCGTGAGCCTGGGAGGGGAGGGGGAGAGCCTGTCACTCCGCTGCCTTCAGGCCTAACAGGCCTTGTTCCTCTTGTTGTGACAGAAGAGGCCGTCGCCCCCCTTCCCCCCGACCTGGCATTGGGAGGGGGAGAGCAGGGGGCCGCAGGAGGGAGGGAACGGACGGGGGGGTCAGGAATCGGCGGCACGCTGTCCTGAGTCGCGCCCAGGTTGATCCGCCTGGGTCTCGTCTGTTAGCCTCATCCGAAACAGGGCGGACAGGGGGCGAGTCTTCAACGTCCGTCGGCGCAGGCTGTCGCCACGCCGCATCATCGGTCGGTCAGGGAGGGTGGGCGACGAGACCCGCTGACGATGCCTGCGCTGTGGCTGACGGCTGTCACTTCCAGTCCGTTTCTCGGGCCTCGCTGCAGGGGGTTACCTGGGGGGGGCTGCAATCCTGTCGTCGTGGCGCAGCCCGCTTCTGGCCTACCGGCCCTGCTACTCTTGGTGAGGACGCTGAGACCGCGCCTCCGCCCCCCTCTAGCCCGACGGGCCCTGCCTCTCCCTGCGAGGTCTGCTGACCACCAGGGTTGCCCGCATGGGCACCAGGGTCCGGATTTCCGACACCAAGGGTGCCTCGATCGCCTGCGGGGGGATGGCCAAGGGTTGTCGCTCCGCTTCCTTCCGGCCTAACGGGCCCTGTTCATCTTGGCGAGACCGATGGCACGTTGTTCCAGCTCCTTTTCTGGCCTAACGGGCCCTGTTTCCCTTGAGGGAACTGGCGCCCACCAGGGCGGCCCGCAAGGACACGGGACTTGGACGTCGGATGCAAGGAGTGCCTCGTACGCCGGAAGAGGGCGGGAAGGGGCGGCGGTTCCGCTTCTTTCTGGCCTAACTGGCCCTGCTTCCCGTTGTAGACCGGGGAGAGCGCCATTCCGCCATCTTCGGGCCCACGGGCCTGGTTCCCCTTGAGAGGTCAGCAGGCCACCTGGGGTGTACCCTTGGACGACAGAGCGCGGAGCGGACACCAAGGGTGCCTCTTTCGCTTGGGATGGGAGGGGGAGAGCCGGTCACCCCGCTCTTGAAGGGCCGGATGAGGCTGTCGCCCCCCCCCTCCCGGTCAAACGGGCCCTGCTTGCTCTTGCGAGCACAGGCGACCGCCAGGGCTGTCCGCATGGGCGCGGGGGCCCGGACGTCAGACGCAGGGGGTGCCTTGTTCGCCGGGCAGAGGGTGGGGATGGGCTGACATTCCGCACCCTTCAGGCTCAACGGGCTTTATTTTTTGTGGTGAGATCGCTGAGAGCGCCATCCGAGCATTGGGAGGAGCAGGTGGAGAAACGGGCCGGCAAACCAGGGTACCAGGGAGTAGCTGAGGGCGGCACTTCCTGCAAGGAGGCGGGCGACAAGGGCGAGCCGAGGGTGGGCGGGCTAGGGCGGACAACCTTTCCCATGCGTCTTGCTTTTCCTGGGAGCACGGTTGTCAGAGTGGCCTTTCATCACCTGGCGCCCCTTGCCCGCGCCGTGTCTGCGGCACGGGAATCGCTGCTGCGACTGAACCCAGTTGACGCCGTGGTTCAGCGCGTCGCTCACGGCCCTCACATCGCAGTTGCGCTTGCGGAAGGAGCGCAGGAAGCTGGCGCAGGCTTGCTGGTCGTGCCGTAGCGGGTCGACTGCGCCCTTGCTGCGCTGCTCGGCGAACGCGTGCCAGGCGCCTGTGGACATCGCACCCAGGGTGGCTTGGAGCCCCTTCATCGTCTCGCCAGGGGTCTCCCTGGGGAGACCCCACTGGACGCAGCTGATCCTGGTTTTATACAACTGCTGCCCCGCGTCGGGGTCCAAGGGTTCAGGCCCTGGGCGCGCGGCGGGCCTCGCTTCCCGAGGCGGGGCAGTCGGCGGCTGGTCCTTGGAGCGGCGGCCGCTGCTGCTGCTTCTGCTTCTGCCCCTGCTGCCGCTGCGGCTGCTGCGTCCGCCGCCTGTCGTTTGCCGCGCGCCGGGCCTGCCGGCGGCGTCGGCGTCGCCAGGGGCCGGGTTTCGGCCCGGGGGCGGCAGGGAAAGTGGGAAGCCGCCAGTCGCCGGGGCCAGGCCGGGCCTCCACCCGTTGCCAGGCGAACGCGCTGGAGGAACGCTGCGGCCTGGCTGTCGCCGTTCTTCGGCGCTCGAGCTCGCGCCGCTGCCAGGGAGGGAAGGGCCCGGGCACTGAGAGCCGGCCATGGGAGAGTGGCAGCGGGCGGTTGCCAGTTCGTGCCCCTGCTCCGATTCCTGCGCCGGCACCGCTTCCGCGCCCTTCCCGCGGGCGGCGGGCACGTCCTTCTCGTCGGGCTCATCAGGCTTCTGCTCCGCATGCTGCTCTCGCTTGCTACTTTGCGACAGCCCCGCCTGGTTGGGCCCGCCGCCAGGGTCGCCCATGGCTTCGCGCGGCACGGCGGCCGCTCGGCCAGGAACGCCTGGCGAGGCCATGCGGGTCGGCGCGGGCCGCGCGGTTGGCCTCCAGGCAGGGGCCAGATCGCCTCCGGCGGCTGGGGCAGACAGGAGCGCCGCTCTGTGGCGTGCGGGGCAAGCCCCTCTCGATGGCGCTCGCCTTCGGACCTGCGCCTGTCCTCGCTCGCGGGCGCGCCCCCATCTGTCACCGCGAGGCGGTCGCCAGACGCGGGGATGCTGGGGGTCGCTCCGGGCGCAGGCGCGTTGTCAGGCACCGGTTCGTTCGAGGCGTCCGCCCCCATTCCCGACGAGGCCCGGGCTTCGAGAGGGAGTGGCTGCGGTTCGCTCTCCGATCGGGCAGACTCGCTGCCAGGGGACGAAGGGCGAATGGGCGCGTTGGGATTTTTGTCGACAAGCTGGCGGATGGCCTCGTTGTCCTGCCTCTGCAAGGCTGGTCCGTTGTTCCCCGGCGAGGGGGCTTCGAGTGCACCAGGGGCGGCGGCGAGCGGGGTCACCGCGGGGCGTCGCTGGACCTCGCCCCCGACTGGGTGCAACGACAGCCCCAGGCTCTCCAGGTAGCGGGCTTCGTAAATGCCGTCGGCCACGGGGGTGGCCTCGGGGGCGCCGGACGGAGCGTCTGCGCCGATCGCGAAGACGCGCCCGTCTGTGGCCCGCACGCACACCCAGGAGTCGGGCGAGCCAGTCAGTCGTGGATGCCCTGGGTCACGGTCAGTCGTGCCTCCTTCCACACCCCCGATGCAGGCACTGTAGCAGTTGGCGGCCGCTCTTGGATTTGCGTCTTCCTGGCTCTCAGCTCTGCGTGGTAGGTATCCGCTTTCGGGCGCTCCCTCTGAAGCCTTCTGGACTGCCGCCGCGCTACCGTCGCCGGGAGCGGGCGCCTTTCCGGGCGTCTCGTCGGCCTCGCCCAGGGCCCTGTCCCCAGGACGCTGACAGGAGTGAGGGGCTGCGGGGGCGCCAGTTTGCCTATCTCTGGGAGGGGAAAGGACTGACGCGATGTGGCGGACGTCCACTTGTAGACTCACCAGGGGACTGCTGCAGCTGAAGGCTGGCCTAGCGGGTCCTGCTTCTCCTTGCGAATCCGATGTCACGACCGCTCCGTTCCCCCCTGGTTCAACGGGCCCTGTCTCGTCTTGCGAGGTCTGCAGGCCGCCAGGGGTGCCCGGCAGGGCGTCAACAGTCGCCACGACGTTGTCTCCAGGAGGGGCCGCGCTCCTTCCGCGAGAAGCGGCCACACTTTCGGAGATTTCTTCCTGACTGCCCGAATTGTGAGGGACGTCTCCGAGCGCGGGCGCGCCCCCTGCGGCGCTGCCAGCAGTAGCAACGACGCGGTCTCCAGGAGTGTCTGAATTGGGATCTTCCTGACTGTCACCAGGGGGCTGCTGCGGCTGCCAGTGCTGCTGACGCCAGGGGGCCGTCGCCAGGGGACTGGTGCTGCTGTCATCCACCTCCATCGGGGATGGCTGCCCTTCCAACGCGCCGCTGTCCGATCCGAGGTGCGGGCTTCTGGTGGCTGCGGAGGCCCTGTCGGGAGGGCGTGCGCCTTCCCGCAGTGGCCCCCCCCCCCAGGGCGGTCGCGGGTCGCTGCTGCGGGGCGCTGCTGCGATCCGGGGTCTGAGTGGCTGCCAGGGAGGGGGCGGGGGCTCGAGACGCCACCGCTTCTTTCTGGCCTAGCGGGCCCAGCATCACTTGGGTGAACCGATGAGACCGAAACCTCGACCCCTTCTGGCCTAACGGGCCCCGCTTCTCCGTGCGAGTCCGATGACACAACCGCAGCCTTCCCTTCTGGCCTAACGGGCCCTGCAACTCTTGGAGAGGTCTGCTGGCTGCCGGGGGGGCCCGCGAGGGCGTCTGGAGTCGCACACTGGGATGCAACGGCGCTTTGTTCGCCGAAGGACACAGGGATGCAAGGTGCAAGGGTACCCCTTCGTCATAATCGTGAGGAACGCATCCGTTCCCTCCTGGACTAATGGGCCCGGCTTCCACCTGTAGACTCCCCGGGGGACTGCCGCAGCTGAAGGGTGGCCTAGCGGGCGCCCTTCCTTGCGAATCCGATGTCACGACCGCCCCGCCCCCTCCTGGCCCAACGGGCCCTGTCTCTTCTTGCGAGGTCTGCTGGCCGCCAGGGGTGCCCGGTAGGGCGTCAGCAGTCGCCGCGACGCTGTCTCCAGGGGGGGGCACGCTCCTCTCGCGACTGACGGCCGCACTTTCGGATACTTCCTGCCTGCCCGCATTGCGAGGGGCGTCTCCGAGCGCGGGCGCGCCCCCAGCAGCACTGCCAATTGTCGCCACGGCGCTGTCTCCAGGAGCGTCTGAAATGGGAACTTCCCGAGCGTCACCAGGGGACTACCGCTGCTGCTGCAGTTGCGGCTGCCGCCAGGGGGCTGTCGCCAGGGGACTGGTGCTGCTGTCATCGCCAGAGCTGGCTGCCACTGCCCCCCCTTGTCGCGCGCGAGCGTGGCCTCCAGCGTCGCCACCGCCGTCTCGCCGAGCATTGCCAGGGCCAGCTGCAACTGCCCGCCTTTCTCGAACGTGAGCCTGACCTCCAGCATCTCCACCACCATCTCGTTGAGCCTCGCAATGGCTGGCTGCCACTGCCAGCCCTTCTCGCGCGTGAGGTTGGGCTCCAGCATCACCACCATCTCGCTGAGCATCGCCATGGCCGGCTGCCACTGCCAGCCCTTCTCGCACGTGAGCCTGACCTCCAGCGGTTCCACCACCGTCTTGCTGAGCAGCACCCAGGCCAGTTGCCGCTGCCCGCCCTTCTCGCACGCGAGGTTGGGCTCCGACATCGTCACCATCTCGCTGAGCATCGCCAGGGCCCGCTGCACCTGCCCGCCCTTCTCGACCGCGAGGTTGGGCTCCAGCATCACCACCATCTCGCTGAGCAGCGCCGGGGCTGGCTGCACCAGCCCGCCCTTCTCGAACGTGAACTTGACCTCCAGCGTCGCAACCACCGTCTCGCTGAGCATCGCCAGGGCCGGCTGCCACTGCCCGCCCTTCTCTCCCGTGAGGTTGGGCTCGAGCGTCGCCGCCGACTCGCTGAGCATCGCCAAGGCCGGCTGCCATTGTCCGCCCCTGTCGCGCGCATGAGCCTGACCTCCAACGTCGCGACCAACATCTCGCTGAGCATCACCAGGGCCGTCTGCCGCTGCTCGCCCTTCTTGCACGCGAGGTTGGGCTCCAGCGTCGCCACCATCTCGCAGAGAAGCGCCGGGGCCAGCTGCCACTGCCCACCCTTCTCGAACGTGAGCCTGACCTCCAGCGTCGCCACCGCCATCTCGCTGAGCATCGCCATGGTCGGCTGCCACTGCCAGCCCTTCTCGCACGCGAGGCTGGGCACCAGCATCACCACCATCTCGCTGAGCAGCGCCGGGGACGGCTGCGGCTGCCCGCGATTCTCGAACGAGAGCTCGACCCCCAGCGTCGCAACCAATGTCTCGCTGAACATCACCAGGGCCGTCTGCCACTGCTCGCCCTTCTCGCGCGCGAGCCCGCCGTCCAGCGTCGCGACCCTCTCGCGGGGCAGCGCCAGGGCCGGCTGCCACTCCCCGCCCTTCTCGAGCGTGAGCCTGGGCTCCAGCGTCGCCGCCGACTTCTCGCTGAGCATCGCCTGAGCTGGCTGCCACTGCCCGCCCTTCTCGCACGTGAGGTCGGGCCCTAGTGCCACCGCCATCTCGCTGAGCCCGGCTGCCACTGCCCGCCCTTCTCGAACGGGAGCCTGACCTCCAGCGTCGCCACCGACTTCTCGCCGAGCATCGCCAGGGCCGTCTGCCGCTGCCCGCCCTCCTCGCGCGTGAGGTTGGGCCCCAGCGTCACCACCATCTCGCCGAGCAGCGCCGGGGCGGGCCGCGCCGGCCCACCCTTCTCGAACGCGAGCTTGACCTCCAGCCACTTCCGTCGGGGATAGCAGTCTTGCCAACGCGCCGCTGTCCGAGCCGAGGCGCGGGATTCTGATGGGCGCGGAGACTCTGCCGGGAGGGCGCGCGCCTCCCCGCAGTGGCCCCCCCCCCCGGGGCGGTCGCGGGGTACTGCTGCGGGGCGCTCCTGTGATCCAGGGTCTCAGCGGCTGCCCCCGCTTCCTTCTGGCCTAACGGGCCCTCTATCACTTTGCTGAACCTCTGAGTCCGAAACCTCATTCCCTTCTGGCCTCAAGGCCCCTGCTCCTAGGCGCGGTTTTCCTATGTCTGCGAAGGCTCTGTCCGCTGGGCGCGCGCCTTCCCGCAGCGCCCCCCCCGCCAGGGCGGTCGCGAGTCGCAGCTGCGGGGCGCCGTTGCGATCCAGGGCCTGAGTGGCTGCCAGGGAGGGGGCGGGGGCTCGAGACACCACCGCTTCCTTTTGCCCTAAAGGGCCCAGTATCACTTTGGTGAACCGATGAGACCGAAACCTCGCTCCCCAATGGCCTAACGGGCCTCGTTTCGCCTTGCGAGTCCGATGATTCCCTTCTGGCCAAACGGGCCCTGCTTCTCTTGAAGAGGTCGGCTGGCTGCCAGGGGTGCCCGCGTGGGCGCCAGGACTCGGGCACGGGGATGCAAGGGGGCCTTGTTCGCCAAAGGACGCAGGGAGGCAAGGGCGCAAGGTACCTCGTCGTCAGAATCGTGAGGAACGTCTCCGTTCCCTTCTGGCATAACGGCCCCTGCTTCTCTTTGTGCGCCCGATGTCGCAACCGCTTCGCCCCCATCTGTGAAGGGGCCCTGGGCCACACAAATACTTTTCACACAACGTACAAGGCCCCCCATATTTTCCCATATTTTCTTGGTTTTTGTCTTCCCGCCCAATTCCCATATTTTCCCATATTTTCTTGGGGATCGACGATTAATTGTGTCTGTGTGTTTTTTTCCCTCCTGAATCTGGCCTGGCGGGCCCTGCCCCTGCTTCCCCTCGTGAGTCCGACGTCGCCACCGCTGCGCCCCCCCCTGGCCTGACGGGCCCAGCTTCTCTTTGAGGGGTCGTCTGCTGGCCGCCAGGGGTGCCCGCGAGGGCGCCAGGGCCCGGACATGGGGGCGCGAGGCCGAGTCTTCGTGGAGCCGCGCGACAGGGCCCCGGTTCCACCGAGCTGATCGCGCCCGCGCATGGCCTATAGATGACGCGCCGCCGGCATTCCACCGGACCACGGCGCACTACATGGAGTCCCAAGGTTTCGAGCGGGCCCGCCTGGCGCCTTTCTGGTTCGTTCAAAGGTCCTAAGGAAAAATTAAATTTCAGGTGCCCGTGGAAGTCGAGGACTGGGCCATAGCCTTCCAGGAGGGAAAAGAAAAAGATTATATCTAGAGCCCTTCCAGAAACGATTCACTTTCGGAAAGACGAAACGCCTGGACTCTGCGGGGGTCGACCACGAGGAAGAAGACTTAGGGCGATGGGAGATCGAATCCTCGCGGGTCGAGAAAAATACATCCTGGAACAACTTCAGAAGATCCCTGTGGCCCGGGGACGCAGATGAAACCACGGCGCTCCTCTTGCAGGAGGTGAAGTGGCGGCTGCTCCGCTCTTGGATTTGAAACTCCAATGGGTGGGGCGGCGGGCCAGGGCCGAGGCCACAGGGGCAGCTTCAATTTTGGCCGCGAAAGTCAACGGACCAAGCGTGAAAGACCTCCTGGAGGCCAACAGGATGGTCGATAATTCAAGGTTGACGGCCTCCATTCCCATCACCGTCTTGCGATTTAAGCCAGACGGCTTTGCGCTCGCCAGCGACTGCGGGGGCGCCGGGGCGGAAGAGAAGGGGGGGGGGCCTCAACGCCCCCAAGAGGCCCGGCAGGCTCACACGCTGACAACGTCTCGGCCCACGGTTCGAGGGCCAGAGCGGCTCCAGCAGCAAAGCTCGGGCGCTCTCACGACTAGGATAACTGAAACACGACGAGAGAAAACTGAAACGCGACAAGGCACGGCTGATCCACGACAAGCAACAAGCAACTTCGCCAGCCACTTTCGCGGCCCATTTTCGCCACCCACCTTCGCCACCCACTTTCGCCGCCCACTTTCGCCACCCACTTTGACCGCCCACTTTCGCCCCCCACTTTCGCCGCCCACTTTCGCCGTCCACTTTCGCCGCCCACTTTCGCCGCCCACTTTCAACCCCCACTTTCGCCCCCCACTTTCGCCCCCCACTTTCGCCCCCCACTTTCGCCCCCCACTTTCGCCCCCCACTTTCGCCGCCCACTTTCGCCGCCCACTTTCGCCGCCCACTCTCGCCGCTCACTTTCGCCGCCCACTTTCGCAGACCCCTTTCGCCACCCACTTTCGCCAACACTTTCGCCGCCCACTCTCGCCGCCAACTTTCGCGCCCACTTTAGCCACCATTTCGCCGCCACTTTCGCCGCCCACTTGCGCCGCCCACTTTCGCCGCCCACTTTCGCCGCCCACTTTCGCCACCCACTTTCGCTCGCCACCCACTTTCGTTCGCCGCCCACTTTATCTCGTTACCCACTTTCGTTCGCCACCCACTTTCGTTCACCACCCACTTTCATTTGCCGCCCACTTTCCTTCGCCACCCACTTTCGTTCGCCACCCACTTTCGTTCGCCGCCCACTTTCGCTCGCCACCCACTTTCGCTCGCAACCCACCTTCGTTCGCCACCAACTTTCGTTCGCCACCCACCTTCGTTCGCCACCCACATTCGCGGCGAAAGTACTTTCGTTCGCCACCCACTTTCGTTCGCCACCCACTTTCGTTCGCCACCCACTTTCGTTGAATTTCGTTCGCCACCCACTTTCGTTCGCCACCCACTTTCGTTCGCCACCCACTTTCGTTCGCCACCCATTTTCGTTTGCCGCCCAATTTCGTTCGCCACCCACTTTCTTTCGCCACCCACTTTCGTTCGCCACCCACTTTCGTTCGCCACCCACAGAGTGGGCGGCGAAAGTGGACGGCGAAAGTAGTGGGCGGCGAAAGTGGGCGGCGAAAGTGGGCGGCGAAAGTGGGCGGCGAAAGTGGGCGGCGAAAGTGGGCGGCGAAAGTGGGCGGCGAAAGTGGGCGGCGAAAGTGGGCGGCAAAGTGGGCGGCGAAAGTGGGCGGCGAAAGTGGGCGGCGAAAGTGGGCGGCGAAAGTGGGTGGCGAACGTGGGTGGCGAACGTGGGTGGCGAAAGTGGGCGGCGAAAGTGGGCGGCGAAAATGGGCGGCGAAAATGGGCGGCGAAACCTCTCGGGGCCTCCTGGGGTCCTCTTGGGGCGGAAGGCTTGAGGTTTCGGCTCGTAGTCCCCATCTGGGGCCCCTCTTGGGGCCGTCTTGGGGCTCTCTTGGGCCGTCTTGGGCGTCGTTTGGGCTTTTGGGGGGCCTTTTTGGGTGCCTCTTGAGCCGTCTTCGTGCGCTTTTGGGGGCCTCTTGGGCCGTCTTGGAGCATCGGAAAGCCGAAAATGCGACAAGGCCAAAATCCTTCCAAAACAATCGTAAAATTGCTCATTTTGGCCTCTCGGGGCGCTCTTGTGAGGCCTCTTGGAGGCCACTTGGAGCGTCTTGGCGGGTTCTTGGGCCGTCTTGGGATCATCTTCGGCGTCTTGGAGCGTCGATTGGGCGTCTCGGGGGCCTCTTGGGCAGTCTTGGGGGCCTCTTGGTGCCCTCTTGGCGCGCTCTGGGGGGCCTGAGAGGCCGTACCCAGGAGGAAAACCATTTCTGAGTAGACCTTCCCGGGACCTTCCCGGGCTGCGGTCGGGGTATTTTTCGCCGGGGGACCCCCAGAGGCCGCCCCGCGCGCCCGAACTAGAAGAATTATGAACCAGTTACCTGAGATCTTAGCACGCCTCTGGCCCGTTGGGCCGGCGACTTTTCCTTTCCCGATTCACCATTTCCTTCCTCCACACTACGTGGGCGCAGTACTGACGATTGCTGTAGAATCGAAGTGTGACACAAAAGCTAGGGCTGGAGACATTTTGTTATTCTTCGATACCGTCGGTTGTGGAACAGTGCGCGAGGTCCTGCGGCTGCTGAGCCGGTTCCATTTTTTCTGCACCGGCCCGGCGCCCAGAAGCCCCCACCTTTCGGGGGGGATCGACGCGGGGACGCGGCGGATGGGAGGAAGAGGACAGCCGACGTTTTGAATTTTTTCGGCCTCCAGGGGCCTTCGTCGGGCCCTGGGGCCGTAAGACAGCGATTCGGGATGAACAGGCTGGCCTTGGGGATAGGGTCTAGATCTCGAGGGCCCCCACAAGTAAAGATGACAAGACATCAGACGCCTGGGCGGGGAGCGAGGAGCAGGGCCGGGAGGAGGAGGGCGGGCCCCAGCAATCTGAGGACCGAGGCGGGGGAGCCGCGGCCGCGGCTTTGGCGCCCCGCCATTCGGCAAGGCAGGTGGACCGGAATTCCGGCAGAGGAGGCGCCACCTTCCAGTGTTGCGCGCCCTGCTTTGCTGGAAACGGGCGGCTGCCACAGCCGGGCAGCGCTGCGGCACCTGCGATGGATCGCCCGAGAGTGGGCGCAGGGCTTCGGGGACGGCCCCGCAGCGGAAGCGGCCGCCAGCGCTGTGACTCGGCGGCAGGGCGCCGGGTTGAGCGCGGCGCCTCACCGGGCCACCGCCCCGCAGCCACGCACCGTTGCAGGCGGCGAGTATGGATCGGAGGCTGCAGCCCTGCTGGCCGCAGGGCTCGCAAGGTGAGCGGCCGCGGCGTAGTTGGCTACCGCTGGCTCCCGGGCGCGTTCGCGTTGTCCTACACTGCGTTCGTGTTTTTGTAACCATCCTGCTGTCGCTGGAAAGCTCAGGGAGGTGTAGCCGCGTCATGTGTTGATGGTGTCTGCTGTTTTGGGGATGTGGGAGCTAAAGATACGAAGGGGAGGAGGACGACGAAGAGGAAGAGTAGGAGGAGGAGGACACTAAAGGTAAGACGAGCAGGGTGGGAAGGAGGAGGCAGAGGAGGGGGAGGACGAAGTTGGAGGACAAGCAGGAAGAAAGAAGGAGGAGGAAGAGGAGGAGGAGACCGAAATTAATAATAATAGTACCAATACTAATAGTATCCCTAATAATAGTAAAAGTAGTAGTAATAATAATACTTATACTAATACTAATACTACTAATAATAATAGTAGTAATAATAATAATAATACTAATAATACTAATAATAGTAATAATCATAATGATAATAATAATAATAATAATAATAACAACAACAACAATAATAATACGAAATATAATACGAATAATATTACTACTAAACGCATGAGTGATGATAATAGCGATAATAGCATAAGTTATTATAATAGAAACCAAGTATCCCGGCAAGGCAACCTAACAGCGATGTGTATAAGCATATTTGGAAGCATTCCCTTTAAGATTTAGGTGAGAATCCAGTTGTAGAACTCTGATGTTCTCGCAGTGGCAGTCGCATTCGCAGTGACAGTCGCAGTGGCAACGGCCTTAGGATCCAATGGAATCCTAAGGATTCCTAGGGATTCCTAAGACATCCTTAGGCATCCTTAGGAATCCATAGGAATCCTCAGGAAACCTTACGAATCCTTAGGCATCCTGATTCCTAGGGATTCCTAGAGATTCCTAAGGATTCCTGAAGAATCCTAAGGATTCCTTAGGATTCCTGAGGATGCATAACTATGCCTACGGATTCCTAAGGATACCTACGGATTACTAAAGACTCCTAGGGATTCCCAAGGATTCCTATGGAATCCTACGGATGCCTCAGCCTGCCTCAGTTTCAGCCTCAGCCTCAGCCTGCCTCGGCTTGCCTCAGCCTCAGCCTCAGCCTGCCTCGGCCTCAGCCTCAGCCTGTCTCAGCCTCAGCCTCAGCCCGCCTCGGCCTCAGCCTGCGTCAGCCTCAGCCTCAGCCTGCCTCAGCCTGCCTCAGCCTCAGCCTCAGCCTCAGCCTGCCTCGGCTTGCCTCAGCCTCAGCCTCAGCCTGCCTCGGCCTCAGCCTGCCTCGGCCTCAGCCTGCCTTAGCCTCCCTCCTACCCCCCCCTCCCCAGCCCACCCCATTCAGGCCTCACCTGGCCTGCCTCGGCCCATCATCCTCATTCTCCGCATCAGGCTCTGGCTCAGCCTGTCTCGGCCTGAGCTGCCTCGGGCCTCAGCCTCAGCCTGCCTCAGCCTCAGCCTGCCTCAGCCTCAGCCTTCTCGGCCTCAGCCTGCCTTGCTCTACTGGCCTCGGCCTCAGCCTCAGCCTACAGCCTCAGCCTCAGCCTCACCTGCCTCGCATGCCTCAGCTCAGCCTCAGCCTCTGCCTCAGCCTCAGCCTCAGCCTCAGCCTCAGCCTCAGCCTGCCTCAGCCTCAGCCTCAGCCTCAGCTCAGCCTGCCTCAGCCTCAGCCTGCAGCCTCAGCCTCAGCCTGCCTCAGCCTCAGCCTCAGCCTGCTTCAGCCTCAGCCTCAGTCTGCCTTCAGCCTCGGCCTCAGCCTCAGCCTGCCTCAGCCTCAGCCTCGCCTCAGCCTCAGCCTCAGCCTCAGCCTCAGCCTGCCTCGGCTGCCTCCCTGCCTCTCTGCCTCAGCCTGCCTCGGCCTCAGCCTGCCTCGGCCTCAGCCTCAGCTCGGCATAAATATGGCCAGGACTGGTGTTCTGGGAACACGAAGATCACGAAGTGGCCAACAGTTGGCTTCGGGCAATCGAAATATGGTACAGTAATGGTGTTCTGGAAACACGAAGAACACGAAGTGGCCTACAGTTGGCTCCAGGCATTCAAAGTGTGGCCTGGGAATGGTATTCTGGGAGCACGAAGAACACGAAGTGGCCTACAGCTGGCTCCGGGCATTCAAAATGTGGCCTGGAAATGGTGTTCTGGGAACACGACGAACACGAAGTGGCCTACAGGAACACGAAGTGGCTTACAGTTGGCTCTGGGCATTCAAAATGTGGCCTGGGAATGGTGTTCTGCTGGCTCCGGGCAGTCAAAATGTAGCCTGGGATAGTGTTCTGGGGAGTCCCCGGTTTTCCCCGGCTTCCCCCGGATCCTGCCCAGACCCCCTTGGGGAATCAAGATGCTCTCTTTTGACCCCACTAGAGACCTATCAGTCTTCGCTGTTAGGTAAATTATCCCGGCAAAGCAACCTAACAGCGATGTGTATATACATATAACGGCGCACCGGGTCCGGGGGCCCGGGGCCGGGACCTCGACCACAAATGTGCACCCCGGGGGGCCCGGAGGCTCGTCGGGGCTTGCCGGAGGCCTCCCCGGTCAGACAAGACGGCCCCAGAAGCGCCCAAGACGGCCCAAGAAACTTCCAAGAGGCCTCCAAGAGGGCTCCGAGATGCTGAAGATGGCCTCCAGACGTCCAAGGACGCCCCCAAGAGGCCCCAAGAAGCCTCCAACATGCGTCCCAAGAGGGCCCCTAGACGCAAAAATTGGCCCATTCCCTTCGCGTCGTATTTTCGTTTTTTCAACAAAGTCGCTTTTGGGCTTTCCGACGTTACAGGACGGCCCAAGAGGCGCCCAAGACCGCCCCAAGACGGCCCAAGAAGCTTCCAAGAGGGCCCCAGGACAGCCCAAGAGGGCCCCAAGACGGCCCAAGAGGCGCCCAAGATGGCCCAAGAGGGCCCCAAGACGGGCCCAAGAGGGGGCCCAGAGGGGGACCACGAACCGCCACGAACCGCAAGCTCGAGCCTTCCGCCCCAAGAGGCCGCCAGGAGGCCCCCAGGAGGCCCCTCAAGAGGCCCCAGGAGACCCCAGACGTCCAAGGACGCCCCCAAGACGCCCCAAGAAGCCTCCAACATGCGTCCCAAGAGGGCCCCTAGACGCAAAAATTGACCCATTCCCTTCGTAAAACGTACATTTTTCACGAAGTCGCCTTTTGGGGTTTCCGACGTTACAGGACGGCCCAAGAGGCGCCCAAGACCGCCCCAAGACGGCCCAAGAAGCTTCCAAGAGGGCCCCAGGACAGCCCAAGAGGGCCCCAAGACGGCCCAAGAGGCGCCCAAGATGGCCCAAGAGGGCCCCGAAACGGGCCCAAGAGGGGGCCCAGAGGGGGACCACGAACCGCAAGCTCGAGCCTTCCGCCCCAAGAGGCCGCCAGGAGGCCCCAAGGAGGCCCCTCAAGAGGCCCCAGGAGACCCCCAAGAGGCCCAAAGGAGGCCCCGAGAAGCCCCAAATCGGCCCCCAAAATGCTTCGAACCTGCTTCCAGGAGGCCCCCGACAGGTTCAGAGGCTCCCGAGAAGCTACGTCAAACTCCCAGCGAGCGGCCGGACGAGGCCCCCCAAAAAATCCCAAGAGGGTTCCAGTATTTGTATCTTTCAGCGCTCTCTGGCCTTCTTCCCTCTCTTTCTCTCTATCTTTCTCTCTCTTCCTTTCAGATTCCGTGTCCTTGCGACCTTCTGCAGTCCCCGACGTCGCCATGGCTGGATCCGCTGGAGCGTGTCTTGTGATGTGCGGCGGTGCGAAGCCCGTCCCGCTGATCAAGGCACAGGTACGACATGATGGGTCCATCATTTCTTGCCTTCCCATGTGCGTTTTCCCCATCGATTCCTGGGCCCGAGGTCGCAAAAATTACGACGTCGGAGGTCTGGGGAGGCGGGCAGCACGACCTGGACCTCCGACGTCTTGGAAAAATCACGACGGCGGTTTTTGTCAATTTTCGGCCTCTGGGGCCCCTCGCAGGGCCCCGGGACCGTCAGAAAACGACTCAGGATGAAAAAAAAAAAAAAAACAAAAAAAAAACAAAAAAAAAAAAAAAAAAAAAAAAAAAAAAAAAAAAAAAAAAAAAAAAAAAAAAAAAAAAAAAAAAAAAAAAAAAAAAAAAAAAAAAAAACATCCCTAGGAAGTCGTCGAGAGGTCCAGGGGCCGCGCACAGAAAACATCACGACATCGGACGTCCAGAGAGGAGGTAGGAACACGAGGAGGAGGGAGCCCAGAACTCCTGGCGACGCAACAACCAATACAAATGTTTTTTGGACGTTTTGGGCGGGGGCCGTTTCGTCGTGGTGGTGGTGCGGTTCGGGGCTTTCTTCGTTTCGGGGCCTTCCCCCGCCGCCGCAGATCGACGGTGACGATCCTAATTAGCTAGAACCTAAGCGCGCGCGAAGCGCGCGCGTGGTTCTAGTGAGCATATTTGGAAGCATTCCCCTTTAGATTCATGTAGGATTCTTGTTGTAGAACTCTGGTGTACTCGGAGTCGCAATCGCATTCGCAATGGCAGTCGCAGTGGCAACGGCAGTCCCAGTCGCAGTCGCAGTGGAAAGGCCAGTAGTTGCAGTAATGCCACTAGCAGTAGCAGTAGAAGGACTAGTAGCAGTAATAGTACAAACGAGACACTGCTATCAAGTAGCTGATTTATCTCCGAACGAGACACCGCTATCAAAGGATTTTGCTTCGAACGAATCATTGCTTTCGAACGGGGACATCGGGCAAGCAAAATATGGTACAGGAATGGTGTTCTGGGAACACGAAGAACACGAAGTGACCTACAGTTGGCTCCGGGCATTCAAAATGTGGCCCGGGAGTGGTGTTCTGGGAACACGAAGAACACGAAGTGGCCTACAGTTGGCTCCGGGCATTCAAAATGTGGCCCGGGAATGGTGCTCTGGGAACACGAAGAACACGAAGTGGCCTACAGTTGGCTCCGGGCATTCAAAATGTGGCCCGGGAATGGTGCTCTGGGAACACGAAGAACACGAAGTGGCCTACAGTTGGCTCCGGGCATTCAAAATCATGCCCAGGAATGGAGTTCTGGGAACTCGAAGACCACGAAGTGCGTTACTGTTTGCTTAAAACGAGTTTCCCGGCATCCCCCTGGCATCCTCCCCCGGATCGCGCCCAGACCCTTTTGGGGCGTCATGATGCTCTCTTTGACCATATTAGAAACCTATCAGTCTTCGCTGTTAGTTAAATGCGAATTCCAATTATCCCGGAAAAGCAACCTAACAGCGATGTGTAGGAGCATATGTGGGAGCATTCCCCTTAAGATTCAGATGAGAAGCTTGTTGTAGAATTCTGCTGTTCTCGCAGTCGTAGTCGCATTCGCGATGGCAGTCGCAGTGGCAACGGCAGTCGCAGTCACAGCCTCAGCCTCAGCCTGCCTCAGCCTCAGCCTCAGCCTCCTCAGCCTCAGCCTGCCTGCTCAGCCTCAGCCTCAGCCTGCTTTCAGCCTCGGCCTCAGCCTCAGCCTGCCTCAGCCTCAGCCTGCATCAGCCTCAGCCTCAGCCTCAGCCTGCCTCAGCATCAGCCTGCCTCAGCCTCAGCCTCAGCCTGCCTCAGCCTCAGCCTCAGCCTCAGCCTCAGCCTCAGCCTCAGCCTCAGCCTCTGCCTCAGCCTCAGCCTCAGCCTGCAAGCCTCAGCCTCCCTCAGCCTCAGTGCCGTCGGCATCGCCTCAAGCCTCAGCTCTGCCTCAGCCTGCACAGCCTCAGCCTCAGCCTCAGCAGCAGCCTGCAGCCTCGGCTCTCAGCCTCAGCCTGCCTCAGCCTCCCTCAGCCTGCCTCAGCCTCAGCCTCAATCAGCCTGCCTCAGCCTCAGCCTCAGCCTCAGCCTGCCTCAGCCTCAGCCTCAGCCTCAGCCAGCCTGCAGCCTCAGCCTCAGCCTGCCTCAGCCTCAGCCTGCATCAGCCTCAGCCTCAGCCTCAGCCTGCCTCAGCATCAGCCTGCCTCAGCCTCAGCCTCAGCCTGCCTCAGCTCAGCCTGCCTCAGCCTCAGCCTCAGTCTGCCTCGGCCTCGGCCTCAGCCTCAGCCTGCCTCAGCCTCTGCCTGCCTCAGCCTCTGCCTCAGCCTCAGTCAGTCGGCCTCAGCCTCAGCCTCAGCCTGCCTCAGCCTCAGCCTGCCTCAGCCTCAGCCTCAGCCTGCTTCAGCCTCAGCCTCAGTCTGCCTTCAGCCTCACCTCAGCCTCAGCCTGCCTCAGCCTCAGCCTGCATCAGCCTCAGCCTCAGCCTCAGCCTGCCTCAGCTCAAGCCTCAGCCTGCCTCACCTCAGCCTCAGCCTCAGCCTCAGCCTCAGCCTCAGCCTCAGCCTTGCCCAGAAGCACTTCAACTTCAGGCCTCAGCCCTCAGTCTCACTTCAGCCTCCTCAGCCCAGGCTGCCTCAGCCTCAGCCTGCATCAGCCTCAGCCTCAGCCTCAGCCTGCCTCAGCCTCAGCCTGCATCAGCCTCAGCCTCAGCCTGCCTCAGCCTCAGCCTGCCTCAGCCAGCCTGCTTCAGCCTCAGCCTCAGTCTGCCTTCAGCCTCGGCCTCAGCCTCAGCCTGCCTCAGCCTCAGCCTGCATCAGCCTCAGCCTCAGCCTCAGCCTGCCTCAGCATCAGCCTGCCTCAGCCTCAGCCTCAGCCTGCCTCAGCCTCAGCCTCAGCCTGCTTCATCCTCAGCCTCAGTCTGCCTTCAGCCTCGGCCTCAGCCTGCCTCAGCATTCAAAATGTGGCCCAGGAATGGAGTTCTGGGAACTCGAAAAACACGAAGTGGCCTACAGTTGGCTCCGGCCTTTCACAATCATGCCCAGGAATGGAGTTCTGGGAACTCGAAGACCACGAAGTGGCATACAGTTGGCTCCGGGCATTCAAAATGTGGCCCGGGAATGGTGCTCTGGGAACACGAAGACCACGAAGTGGCCTACAGTTGGCTCCGGGCCTTCAAAATGTGGCCCGGGAATGGAGTTCTGGGAACACGAAGACCACGAAGTGGCCTACAGTTGGCTCTGGGCATTCAGAATGTGGCCCGGGAATGGAGTTCTGGGACCTCGAAGACCACGAAGTGTGCAATTGTTTGTTAAAAGAATTCCCGGGACCCTCCCCCGGATCGCGCCCAGACCTTCCTGGGGCGTCATGATGCTTTCTTGTGACCCTACTAGAAAACTATCAGTCTTCGTGGTTAGGTAATAGAAATAATAATTATCCCGGCAAAGCAACCTAATAGCGATGTGTATAAACATATCTGGAAGCATTCCCCTTAAGATTCAGATGAGAATCCAGTTGTCGAATTCTGCTGTTCTCGCAGTCGCAGCATCAGCCTGCCTCGGATTGCCTCGGCCTCAGCCTCAGCCTGCCTCGGCCTCAGCCTCAGCCTCAGCCTGCCTCAGCCTCAGCCTCAGTCTGCCTCAGCCTCAGCCTGCATCAGCCTCAGCCTCAGCCTCAGCCTCAGCCTCAGCCTCAGCCTGCCTCAGCCGCAGTTTGCCTCAGCCTCAGCCACAGCCTCAGCCTCAGCCTCAGCGGCCTCAGGCCTCCCTCGGTCAGCCTCAGCCTGCCTCGACCTCAGCTCAGCCTGCCTCGGCCTCAGCCTCAGCCTCAGCCTGCCTCAGCCTCAGCCTCAGCTTGCCTCAGCCTCGCCTGCATCAGCCTCAGCCTCAGCCTGCTCAGCCGCACTGCCTCAGCCTCAGCCACAGCCTCAGCCTCAGCCTCAGCCTGCCTCAGCTTCAGCCTCAGCCTCAGCCTGCCTCGGCGTGCCTCAGCCTCCGCCTCAGCCTGCCTCGGCTTCAGCCTCAGCCTCAGCCTCAGCCTGCCTCAGCTTCAGCGTCAGCCTTTCAGCCTCAGCCTCAGCCTGCCTCAGCCTCAGCCTCAGCCTCAGCCTCAGCCTCAGCCTCAGCCTCAGCCTGCCTCAGCCTCAGCCTCAGCCTCAGCCTCAGGCTCAGCCTGCCTCAGCTTCAGCCTCAGCCTCAGCCTTCCTCGGCTTGCCTAGGCCTCAGCCTCAGCCTGCCTCTGCCTCAGCCTAAGCCTCAGCCTGCCTCAGCCTCAGCCTCAGCCTGCCTCAGCCTCAGCCTGCCTCAGCCTCAGCCTCAGCCTCAGCCTGCCTCAGCCGCAGCTTGCCCCAGCCAGAGCCTCAGCCTCAGCCTCAGCCTCAGCCTGCCTCAGCTTCAGCCTCAGCCTCAGCCGGCCTCGGCTTGCCTCAGCCTCAGCCTCAGCCTGCCTCGGCCTCAGCCTCAGCCTCAGCCTGCCTCAGCCTCAGCGTCAGCGTCTCAGCCTCAGCCTGCATCAGCCTCAGCCTCAGCCACAGCCTGCCTCAGCCTCCGTCTCAGCCTGCCTCAGCCTCAGCCTGCCTCAGCCTCAGCCTCACAGTTGGCTCCGGGCAATCAGAATATTTTACAGGAATGGTGTTCTGGGAACACGAAGAACACGAAGTGGCCTACAGTTGGCTCCAGGCATTCAAAATGTGGCCTGGGAATTGCGCTCTGGGAACACGAAGAACACGAAGTGGCTTACAGCTGGCTCCAGGCATTCAAAATTTGGCATGGGAGTTGAGTTCTGGGAACACGAAGAACACGAAGTGGCCTACAGTTGGCTCCGGGCATTCAAAATGTGGCCCGGGAATGGAGTTCTGGGAACTCGAAGACCACGAAGTGGCTTACAGCTGGCTCCAAAAAGTGGCTTGGGAATTGTGTTCTGGGAACACGAAGAACACGAAGTGGCCTACAGTTGGCTCCGGGCATTCAAAATCATGCCCAGAAATGACGTTCTGGGAACTCGAAGACGACGAAGTGGCTTACAGTTGGCTCGGGGCATTCAAAATCATGCCCAGGAACGGAATTCTGGGAACTCGAAGACCACGAAGTGGCGTACAGTTGGCCCCGGGCATTCAAAATCATCCCCAGGAATGGAATTCTGGGAATTCGAAGAACACGAAGTGGCCTACAGTTGGCTCCGGGCTTTCAAAATCATGCCCAGGAATGAAGTTCTGGGAACTCGAAGACCACGAAGTGGCTTACAGTTGGCTCCGGGCATTCAAAATCATGCCCAGGAAAAGAATTCTGGGAGCTCGAAGACGACGAAGTGGCTTACAGTTGGCTCCGGGCATTAAAAATGTGGCCCAGGAATGGAGTTCTGGGAACTCGAAGAACACGAAGTGGCCTACAGTTGGCTCTGGGCATTCCAAATGTGGCCCGGGAATGGTGTTCAGGGAACACGAAGAACACGAAGTGGCCTACAGTTGGCTCCGGGCATTCAAAATGTGGCTTGGGAATTGCGTTCTGGGAACACGAAGAACACGAAGTGGCTTACAGTTGGCTCCAGGCTTTCAAAATGTGGCCTGGGAATGGTGTTCTGGGAATGGATTCCAAAGGATTCCTAAGAATTCTTAAAGGTTCCTAAGGATTCCTGGGACTGCCGGTTTTGTCCGGTTTTGTCCGGATCCCGCCCAGACCCCCCTGGGGCGTCAAGATGTTTTCTTTTGACCCCACTAGAAATCTATCAGTCTTCGCTGTTAAGTAAATTTATATATAAAAACTAGTATCCTGGCAAAGCAACCTAACAGCGATGTGTAGGAGCATATCTGGAAGCATTCCCCTTAAGATTCAGATGAGAATCCAGTTGTAGAATTCTGCTGTTCTCGCATCGGAGCCGCATTCCGCGATTACATCGGCAGCGCAACGGCGTCGCAGTCACAGCCTCAGCTCAGCCTGCCTCAGCCTCAGCCCTCAGCAGTCTCAGCCTCAGCCGCCTCAGCTCAGCCTTCAGCCTGCTTCAGCCTTCAGCATCATTCTTCCTTCAGCCTCAGGCCTCACCTGCCTCAGCCTCAGCCTGCATCAGCCTCAGCTCAGCCTGCCCTGCCTCTAGCAGCAGCCTGCCTCTGCCTCAGCCTCAGACTCAGTCTGCCCTCGCCTCGCTCGCCTCAGCCTGCTTCAGAGCCTCAGCCTCACCTGCCTCAGCCTCAGCCTCAGCCTGCTTCAGCCTCAGCATCAGTCTGCCTTCAGCCTCGGCCTCAGCCTCAGCCTGCCTCAGCCTCAGCCTGCATCAGCCTCAGCCTCAGCCTCAGCCTGCCTCAGCATCAGCCTGCCTCAGCCTCAGCCTCAGCCTGCCTCTGCCTCAGCCTCAGCCTGCTTCAGCCTCAGCCTCAGTCTGCCGTCGGCCTCGTCCTCAGCCTCAGCCTGCCTCAGCCTCAGCCTGCATCAGCCTCAGCCTGAGCCTCAGCCTGCCTCAGCATCAGCCTGCCTCTGCCTCAGCCTCAGCCTCAGTCTGCCTCAGCCTCAGCCTGCTTCAGCCTCAGCCTCAGTCTGCCTGCAGCCTCGGCCTCAGCCTCAGCCTGCCTCAGCCTGAGCCTGCCTCAGCCTCAGCCTCAGCCTCAGCCTGCCTCAGCCTCAGCCTGCCTCAACCTCAGCCTCAGCCTGCCTCAGCCTCAGCCTCAGCCTGCTTCAGCCTCAGCATCAGTCTGCCTTCAGCCTCGGCCTCAGCCTCAGCCTGCCTCAGCCTCAGCCTGCATCAGCCTCAGCCTCAGCCTCAGCCTGCCTCAGCATCAGCCTGCAGCCTCAGCCTCAGCCTCAGCCTGCCTCAGCCTCAGCCTGCTTCAGCCTCAGCCTCAGTCTGCCTCGGCCTCGGCCTCAGCCTCAGCCTGCCTCAGCCTCAGCCTGCATCAGCCTCAGCCTCAGCCTCAGCCTGCCTCAGCATCAGCCTGCCTCAGCCTCAGCCTCAGCCTCAGCCTGCAGCCTCAGCCTCAGCCTGCTTCAGCCTCAGCCTCAGTCTGCCTTCAGCCTCGGCCTCAGCCTCAGCCTGCCTCAGCCTCAGCCTGCATCAGCCTCAGCCTCAGCCTCAGCCTGCCTCAGCCTCAGCCTGCCTCAGCCTCAGCCTCAGCCTGCCTCAGCCTCAGCCTCAGCCTCAGCCTCAGCTTCAGCCTCAGCCTCAGTCTGCCTTCAGCCTCGGCCTCAGCCTCAGCCTGCCTCAGCCTCAGCCTGCATCAGCCTCAGCCTCAGCCGCAGCCTGCCACAGCATCAGCCTGACTCAGCCTCAGCCTCAGTCTGCCTCGGCCTCAGCCGCAGCCTGCTTCAGCCTCAGGCTCAGTCTGCCTTCAGCCTCGGCCTCTGCCTCAGCCTGCCTCAGCCTCAGCCTACCCAGAGGCCCTAAGCACCCCAAAAAGTACCGGACGAATCGAACCACAGGCAAAACATAGTTCATCCGCAAGAAACATAGGACTGGAACAAAAACGTAGTCCATCGACAAAAACCTAGCTCATCGGAAACACCATTTTGTATGTATATACGTATGTGGATGTATGCATATGTGTAAGCGTGCTTATAACTGCAAGTAGTGTACGTGTCTATGTGATGATGTATGGTTAAGACGTGGGCCATCCTCTCCCCCTCGCGCCTCTCATCCTCGTGCCATCCTCTCCACCTCGCGCCGCCCCCCAGGCGGGGGGGGGGCCGCTGGCCGCGGGATCGGGCGACGAGATCTATGTATATCCACTGCTCTCTGGTCGGGCACCCCCTCCCGACCCGCCCTGGAAGGCCGCGCATGCATCGCTGCTGCAGCTGCGATGCACGCGCCGCGCCCTCCTGGGCCCATCGTGGACCTGACCAGGGAGAGGTGGATATATTATAGATGTCGTCGCCCTATGGGGAGCGGCCCGCATGGCCGACGAGGTCGAGCGGGAGAATGGCGCAGCCGCCGTCGCCAAGGCGGGGTGGAGGAGGAGGAGGAGGAGGATGAAGAGAAGGAGAAGGAGGAGGAGGAGGAGGAGGGGGAGGAAGAGGAGGAGGGGGAGGGGGCAGAGGAGGAGGACGGAGGAGGAGGAGGACGAGGAGGACGGAGGAGGAGGACGAGGAGGAGGAGGGGGAGGGCAAGGAGGGCAGAGAAGAGGAACGCACGCCCAAGCCAACGCCAGGCCGCGCTCCCCCACCTCAGCAGCGACGGCGGCTTCTTCCCCTACCCCAAGTCCATGAAAGCCAGCGGAGTTAACAGTACTATCCTGGCCGAGGACAGCAGGGGATCCCAGGGAATACGCATTTGTCTGTGCGTGTTTCGTCGTGTTGTGTTTGGTCCCAAGGGGCCCTGGGGCCAGAGAAATCCCCTTGGGCCCCTGGGCAATGAAGGCTGGCGAGGTTAACGAATATGATGGGAAAAGGTGTGCGCGGGGAGGAGGCGGCGAAGGAGGAGGGGGAGAAGAAAGATGAGGAGGGGGAGGAGGAGGCGCAGGAATACGACGTTGAGAAGGAATGCGTTGCGTGACAGGGGCACGACATGGGTGAGGGGAGTACTCGGACATGTTGGACGATCTTATCGGCGTCGTCTTGCACAGACGCCTGACCCAGAAGATGTGATTCTCGGCTCTCAAACTCGCCTCGCCCATGACTTGAAGGGTTATCAATTCTCTGACAAGGTGCGACGGGGGGGATTGCAATCATCCGCAGGTAAATCGCCCTCCATCCCCCTCCCCCTCCCCCTCCTCCCCTCCCCCTCACAACACCCCCCAAAGCGTGTGCCCTCCCCCCCCTCCCCCTTCCGTCATGCCGCTCCGAACGGCGGTGGGAGGTGGGCGAGACGGTTGGCAAAAAGTGCATTCCATGAGGCTGAGGACTGCGCTGAAGCACATTCGTGAAACAGGACTGCGGCGAGCGCCGCGCCCAGGGGGATGGGAGGGAGAGCGGCGCAGGGCGTGGAGGAGTAGAGGGAAGAGGGATCTAATGAGTGGCGGGAGGATGGCGAGACGACGGGCAGAGAGTGGGAGGGTCGTGGGATGGGCACGGTAGGGGAGGGAGAGAGAGAGAGAGAGAGAGAGAGAGAGGAGGAGTGAGAGAGAGCGGAGAGAGAGAGAGAGGAGAGAGAGAGGAGAAGAGAGAAGAGAGAGAGAGAGAGAGAGAGAGAGAGAGAGAGCGTGAGAGAGAGGGACAGATCGAGAGAGAGAGAGAGAGAGAGAGAGAGAGAGAGAGAGAGCGATAGATAGAGAGATAGCGAACACGAGAGACAGATCGAAAGAGGAGGAAGAGTGAGAGCGAGAGCGAGAGAGGGTGAGAGAAAGTAAAACGTTTGAAACCGATCGAGAGGGATAGAGAGAGAGATCGATGGGGAGAGGGATAACGAAAACGGAAGAGCGCGAGGGAACCTGGGGGAGATAAAGAGAGAGAGAGAGAGAGAGAGAGAGAGAGAGAGAGAGAGCAAAGAGAGAGAGAGAGAGGGAGAGATAGAGATAGAGAGAGCGAGAGAGAGGCAGATAGAGAGACAAGGATGAGGGAGGGGGACACGAGGGAGAGTGATGGATGAGGGAGCGAGAGAGAGAAATAGATAGAGAGATTCGAGAGATCGATAGATCGGTAGATGAGAGAGAGAGAGAGAGACTGAAAGAGGGAGAGACAGATAGAGAACGATAGAGCAAGGGGAGAGAGAGCGAGGGGCACCCCTCACAGAAGGACGACGCCGACCGAACACTGCCTGGCTGGCACCGTTCAAAAAGAACCTGCGGAAAGCTGCCCGAGAACGGAAAGATGGCGCTGGCGATGGCGGAGCGGAAGAGAGCGAGGAGGAGGCGCAATATGATGAGGAGAACGGTGAAGAGGACCAGGAAGAAGGAGAGGAGGAGGAAGAGGGAGTGGCAGATGAAGAAGAGGAGGCGGAGGAGGAGGAGGAGGAGGAGGAGGAGGAGGACATCGACGACTGCGCGGAGGAGCCCGAGAAAGCAACAAAGAAACGCCCGCCTGCGTGCATAGGAGCGCCAGTGATGAAACGACCAGCCCTGATGAGACCAGCCGCGTACGACCAGCCAGCCCTGAAGAAACCAGCCGCAGCCGACGCCGAACCAGCGTGCCCACCACCGCTAGCGACTCCTCCACGCTCCACAGCCGTGGCCAAAGCTAGCCCACTCGAGTTCAGCGTGGTCCCAGATTCGCCGTATGAGCTGGCGGTGCAACGGCTGCAGGGCGGGTCGCAGCTGGCAGACGGCGCCAAAGTGAAAGCACCACCTACTACGAAGCCCCCGCCTCCAGCAACGCCACCTACTACGAAGATGCCTCCGCCTCCAGCAATCCCACCTACTACGAAGTCGAGGCCTCCAGCCATCCCACCTACTACGAAGTCGGAGCCTCCAGCAAGCTCGGGTGCACATGGGCCGCCGACTGCAACGAAGGCTTCGCCGCCGATGCCGTCCAGCGCCAGTTCGGAGTGGCAGGTCAAGTTTGACAACCAAAAGAAGGAGGCCAGCTTGCGTCTGAAGGTGGCGAAAAAGAGGTGGGGGCCGCCCGAGTGCAGCCATGAGTTCTTCGAACATGAGGGTAAAGTGAAGTGCAAGTTCGACTCAGGCACGTACGAGATCCCAGAGTTGACCCCCGCCGACTTGCCCGTGATCGTTCGCGCCAGGGAGGAAGCACTTGCTCGTCGGAGGGGGCCGCTCTGGAAGTACTTGTGGGGGGGGGGACATGCTCAAGATCAGCCGCCTGAAGGACAGGCACCCCATGTTGCAGCTCTCCCAGAACTCGAAATCCGCGTGCCAGGTTGTCTTGCGCGGGATCACAGAGCCCGACGCGCTGACGGTTCTCATCTCGGTGGCGGACGGTTGGATCGCAGGACGGGGGGGAAGTGCTGCACTGACGTACGAAGGTGGAGGGTTGTCGGCCTTGCAGATGCATGATGGCGTGTCCGTCAATCGCTGCTAGACCAACTCAGCCTGAGCCATAAAAGCCAAAATGGCCACGAGTGTTGTAGGGGATGAGGAGGGGGAGAAGGAGGAGGAGGAGGAGGAGCGGAGGTTGGGCAGGCAAGTACAGCAAGGAGGACCTCTACACGGAGCGTGACAAGCTCCTGTAAGGCGGGGCAATGGGGGGTGGCCGTGCATGTTGCATGTCATCTGCAACGGCACGGGCGGGATGCGGGGGAGAAGCGCGGGCGCGAGAGATGGCGGAGTAGGAACGGAGCGCAGTGCAACGCATGTGCACCACGGCGGCGGAGGAGGGGGGGAAAGAAAGGGGCAGGCTACAAGAAGGACGATGACACAGACTGAGCTGGGCTACGACTCGAGTTGAGTTGGGCCATTACGTACGTATCTTATTTGGGATGGTGCATATTACTATTCCAGTTCAGCTGCGAATTGTACGCTCTGTACCTGTGCTGCGCACGTTCGCTTGAAAGTGTTTCGCCAGTAGCGCAGTGCATGTGATGGGTTGACAGCCGCAACGTTGGTCGTACTCATCCAAACTCATCCGCCCCTCATCGGTCGAGATGAGTCGGGATGAGTTGCATGTGCTTGCATGTTGTGCGCGGTTGATGTGACATCGCAAAGCGCTGAACTAAGGGCCACATTGAGCTCTCGAAGGGGCTCTGGTGTTCGTGCGTTTCCGTCGAGGGTATGTGCCAGATACGTGGCCGAAGCTCGCCGAGTCTGGACACACCTCTTAGTTCCTTATGTGCCACTCGGGATGGTAGCACGAGTCGAACTGCCCTGCGACAATTGAATAGCAATGATAAGTGGAGGACAGGGTTCGGGACGACTGATGATCAGAGGGACACGCAATGTGAAGGAGGAGGGGCTTGGGGGAGGGGGGCGGTGGCGAGGAGGAGAGGGATGAGCGGTGCACATCGCAGCTTGCATGGCAGCCTGCTACCCTCGAGCAGCGAAGGGTGGCAAGCCGCATCTTCCGTGGGGGGGCGGTTGCAATGGCGGCCAGCGATGACGGGGTCCGTCGTTTCAGGGGTGCGTTCGGCAAGCTCGGCGCGACAGCTGAGGGTCTGACTGAAGTGCGTCCCGATGACTCGAAGTGGGACTCGCGCGATTTCAGCAGCGCCCCTGCATCAGACATCGCCCGCATGATTGCAGATGACACGTTTCAGATGTCGGCGACCTCTGGGGCGGCCTCATCGGGGCAAGCAGCGGTGGCAGCGGCGTCGGCGACATCACCTATTGATCTTGACTCGGGCTGTGATGACGAGCAGGGCGATGCCCCTGAGAAGGAAGAGAGCGCCAAGGAGGGGAGCACGTGGGAGCAGACCGATGGGGGACCCGAGTATGATCCCGATGATCTTATGGGGTATGAATCATGGCATTGCGCATGGTGCGGGCACTACAACTCTGGCAAGTACTGCGAGTGCATGAACTGTGGGGAACGTTTTTTTCCTTTCTTACAGGACGCTGAAATCATGACCGCTATATGGACTGTGGATGGGGCTCGGATTGTCGGGTCGCTCCGTAGATTTGCGCAGCGTGGCATGTTTATGACGCGGGTCCACCGTGGCCAGAGACGCCCATTCGTTCCTTATAGTCAATGTTCTTGATCGTTCCTCGTGCCCCCCCCTCCCCCACCCGAACCCTCCCCATCAGGATATCATATCATCTCCCCCCACCCCCTTCATATGTGTGTGTGTGCCTCGCGTTGCGCGGCAACACAACCCTGCTTCTCCAGGCACCATGGGACGAGCATCCTCCCGACCGCTTGCCAGACACGTGGCCGCCGCAGTGGCAGCAGCATGGACAGCCCGCGCAGACCCTCTCAGACGACCAGCCCGCGCAGCCCCAACAACCCACGCAACCCCGTTCGGAGAGCCAGCCCGCGCAGCCCCAACAACCCCGCTCAGAGAACCAGCCCGCACAGCCGCAGCAGCCCGTGTAGGCCCGTGCAGATGACCAGCCCATGCAGCCTCAGCAGCCAGCCCCAACCCCGAATGCAGCGATCCCCACACAGAAAACATGGCTTGATGATGTGCCGCCCGAGCATAGGTCCGAAGTAGCAGATCTGTTGAAGAAGGCCGTGGATGTGGCGGTGAAGCAAAACTCAGACCCGTTGCATATGTATACTGACAAGCAGAAGGCCAGCCTAGCCCAGCTCGAGGACGCCATCAGCACGGGGGTCCAAGCGCGGACGGGGGTCTACCAAAAGTTCTACAAGTGGCTCAGGGCCCAAACGACTGAGTTCCAGACGGTGAGACCGTCCAAAAGGGCAGGGTGGCGGGGGTGATCGGGAAAACGCCGAACGGCTGAGATAGTGGGGAGGTGGGGAGGGGAGGGGGGGAACACAAAAAAAAACTCAGCCGTCAAGGCCTTCAACGCCAAGTCGCCAGATGGAAAGCGCGACTACCGCAAGCACTGGGCAGGCCTGAAGCTCGTCGCCCTGAAAAAAGAGTACAGCATGAGCCAGTCATACAAGAAAGCTGACACGTCCACTGGCAAGTATCTTGCCTTTGGGCGCATCGTGAAGGATTGAGGGGCAGTCGTCTTCGCTATCGCTCGTACCCCCTATCCTCCCATCTCATCCCCTCCTACCTCGTGGGCGCATGGGTAGGGGAGGAAGAGGGGGGCATCCACGACCCCGAGGCAGCCCAAGGCGCGCGCAACTACGTCGAGGCCAGCTGGGAGCGGGGGTTGGGAGAGAACGAGGGGGAGAGAAAGAGAGAGAGAGAGAGAGAGAGAGAGAGAGAGAGCCATGGAGAGATAGAGATAGCGAGATAACACCAAACACGATAGGGCAATATACAACGTAACATAGGAATAGCAAGGGCGAGAGGGAATGGATAGAGAGAGAGAGAGGGAGAGAGAGACCGAGACCGATAGAGATAGAGGGGGTAGGCGAGAGCGTGTGAGGGAGAGCGAGCGAACGAGGGAAAACACAGAAAACACGAGAACTGAGAATGCCATGATGTGCGACTGCGGTGGCGGTAACGGGAGTGATCTCCCGTCGCCGCCGCCATGGGGGTCAGGGAGGCGTGCGTGGCCCTTGGGGGCGACTGGCTGTGGTGGGACGCCATGGCCAAGCGCCTCAAGTTCCCCTACTTCGAGCACGGGAAGCGGGAGGAGCTGGAGACCGCGTGGACTACATACACACAGATGGCGGGGAACAGGGAATGTATTGCATGATGCCCGTCGCTCTTCTTCATTATGCACCCATGGGCCACCATCCTGCATGCATGCCCGTCCCTCTCTTTCTGTATCGCTCTCTCTCTCTCGCGCGCTCTCTCTCTCTCTCTCTCTCTCTGTCTTTCTCTCTCGTTCTCTCCCGCATCTCTCCCGCTCTCTCTCGCTCTCTCTCTCCATCTCTCTCTCTCTCTCTCGCCCTTGTGCCCCTGCATCCCTCGCTCCCTCTCCATCTCGTGGTTCGCTCTCCACTCTGCCATCGGGATGGGAGGTATCGAATCCTGATTGTGGAGATCATGATGATGATGGTTCTACTGCTGCTGCTGCGACGGAGGTGAGAACAGCTGGTGCAAAGAGGGCAGCTCCGACGGGGGACGATGATCATGCAGCGAAGGCCTCGAGGCAGGAGATTTCGCCCAAGGAGGAGGAGACTGGAGACGGAGAGGATGAGGCGAATGGAGGCGGCAAACGATGCAAAGGTCGCGGGCGCGGTCGCGCGTCCCGCAAGAAGGATACCCCAGACGATCCAGAGGCAGCAGCAAAAAAAAAAAGAGTTCATGAAGGCAGAGAGCGATGTGAAGAAACCCATCAGCTCGTGGCAGTCGTCGGCGGCGGCGTCGGAGACAGTGAAGGCCGCTGCTGAATCAATGCCAGAA